>WBMV01001665.1:0-31156 GCA_013396655.1 Campylorhamphus procurvoides | reverse complement strand
TCCAACCCACCACACCTGCCAACCCACCACCCACATCTGCCAAACCACCACCACATCTGCCAAACCATCAACCACATCTGCCAAACCTCCTTTTCCCAAGGGTGATTGCAGAATTGGAAGAGCAGGCAGCAAACCTTGTCCCTAAAACCAGAAGCCAAAGCTGCAATATTTGAGCCAATCCCATTTCCACACAGTCTCACCCAGCAAGGGGAGTCTCTGAATTACTAAATCACACAGTCCTGGAATGGTTTGGTTTGGAAGGGACCTTAAAGATGAACCAGTTCCAATCTCCCCTGCATCTCCCACCATCCAACTTGGCCTTGAACACTTCCAGGGCAAAACTCAGGGATCTAATTGCATTGTAAGATAATTCTGATTCTTTACAGGTTCAGTGAAATAGGAAATTTCATGTAGGAAGTCAAAAGATGTGTTGAAAAGCAAGAACTAAGCCCACAACAGCTTGAACAGATCACATGGAGTGAAATGCTAAAATTGAGATGCATTAACAAAAGTTTTCCTACTTTCTTAGAAGTCCAAGCCATTCCTGCCACTGGGGACTGAGATATTTTATGGACACCCACCCATTCTGGACATGGAATAGGGCGTGCACAGCATTCATCAACCAAAAACATGTTAATTAAGTCATTTTGTCCAGAGGAAAAGAGTTTTCTGCCTCTTTCAGCCCCAGCACAGAGATCCAGAGCACGTTTCCAACAGAGAAGTATTTCATTGACCCAAAGTGATGGCACTAAAATGAGCAAATCCTCATTCATCCTCCCATAGTATTTTCAGACACTGTAACCTGAACACAGGATAATCCCTTGAAATACCCCCAAAATAATGAAATCATCTCCCCTTAAAAAGTTCAAAAAACAAACTTATATCCATCTATGTGGTTTTTTATCTCCCTCATTTTGGATTTCATCTGAAATTCTGAACAGGTCCTCCTGTGCAGGCTGCACTTCACCCACTCCTTCCACAGTTCCACCTCCCAGAGTAAGAACCCACCCAGGTGACACACTTAAAAAAGGAGCTGTAATAACCTTCTCTGCTGAACTTCAAAAGTAACACACAAAAGATAAATAAAGGCTTTATGCCAAACACAAGGCCCTAAGTATTTAATGACAGGATTTGGAACCAGGCCAGCTTTCACTGGGATGCCATGAAAAAGGAAAATGAATTGACTACACAAGCACATACATTTAGAAGGTTAATTAAATCTACAAATGCTGAAGGCTTAGGAAGATAAGTGTTTTGAATAACATTTTGGGGGCAAAACCAGGAATCAAAACTGGGATGAAGTAGAATTAAAGTTTAATATCTGCCATAATATATAATTCCAGAAATCCCACCTCCAGCTGTCCCAGACTGATAGAGCTTCATAGTTAACAAGATTTGAGAAAGAGGGCTAAAAGATACAGGAAGAAGAGCAAAACAAGGTTTATTTTACTCTCCTGAGAAACTTTGCATCCAGCAGTATCAACTTCACTAATATTTAATGAACATTTAATGTTACTGAATGCAATGGAAGGTTTGCAAAAGAGGTGTGTGTTCTGCTGCTACAAGAAGTGGTTTTCTCTGGGGGGAAAGGAGTTTTACAAGGATGATTTTAGGATTAGAAAGACACTCTTGGATGCAACACAAGCTCTGGTCAGACTCACTTTATACTTGGAGGGAATTTGGCTTCAGTGGTTGACTTGCAACCTTTTCACAGCCACACTTTTAGTGACTTTGCAGATAAAGTGATGCCCGACCTTTCCAGAAGCCTCAGGTTTTCCAAGAGATTAAATGTGATGGAGATATCCCAGGATTCTGATGGAAATCATCCAGGACTGTGGGGGAGATACTCCTGAACTTGAGCCAACCGAACATATCACTATCAGAGCAGGTCAAAATACTTTTTCATTATCTCCTTCAGACATTTCATCAAGTCTCTGTCCAGGATTTTTCCCTGCAGGGACATTGACTGAGCAGTGCAAACACAACCCAGCTCGTTCTGTTAATCATGTTTGTTTGGGAGATGGAAATTAATGGCAAAGGGTTGCAAATAAGCACATAAATAAAACATTGAGTAGGCTTGGGAGGTGGCTCTTTTATGAAGATTGTTTTTAAGGAAAAGAGGATGGTGGGCACTGCCCAGGCTCCCCAGGGCAGTGGGCACAGCCCCAAGGCTGCCAGAGCTCCAGGAGGGGTCGGATGATGCTCTGGGGCACAGGGTGGGATTGGTGGGGGGTCTGTGCCGGTCCAGGTGTTGGACTTGGAGGAACAAGAGCAGAGCTGGGATTGTCCAGCCTGGAGAGGAGAAACTTTGGGGTCTCTTGATGGGCCAAGGAACTCTTGGACCTTCATGCAAATTAAAATCATTTCAATTTAAATGATGTTTCTTTGCCATCCTCTGTCCCTTCCCAGCTCTCTCATTTTCCTTGCTCAGTATTCCCTGTGTCCAGCACAGTTCATGCTGCCCAAAGACATGAGAGATGTCTAAAGAAACACAGTGAATTTAAATTATTTTCTCACAATGTTAGTGCCCCACTGCTCCCTACTCCAAGCAGCAAAGTGGGACCACTTTAAATACCTGAATCACAGCAGTAAAAGAGTGGAAAAATGGACAGCAAAAATATAATAACAGAAAAAAGTACTTTAATAGGCTTACTATTAATCAATCTTTCTACTGACAGTTATTATTTATCACACATTTACCTGTTTTTAATTACAGATTTCTCAGTCTCAATTGCCACAATAAAATACACATAAAGGCAGAAAGGAAACTCACAGAAGAAATTCTCAAGCTGAAAGGGACAGAATATACATTTAAAGTTTATTTCACTCTCCTCAGCCAAGACTTCAAACAATTTCACAACTACTGAGAGCAGACAACTGAAATAAAAACTGCTTTGCTCACTGCCCTGAAAGACAAAAGGGAAAGAAGAGAAATTCCTTGCTATAACCACCCAGGCAGAAAGAAAGGAATGGGAAAAAACACTGAATTTTGCTTGGACTGTTTCATTTTCCTGCTATTTTTTGTTATTTTCAAGCAGAAACTAAGGGGTTTTATTTTCCTTAGTTTTTTTAGAGTGTGCCAGACAGCACACACAATCTAAACCATTAACTAACATGTCCTGGGGGTTTTTTCCAGGAGTAAAATCAAGCCAATTTCCCCCAAGAAAGCACAAACTGGGGTTATTTGTACATTTTATTGGTACACTTTCATGCAACTGCGCTCCAGAAAAAAAAATACAAGATAAAATCTTAATCCCTTATTACCCTCAGGAGAAGGAAAGCAAAGTGGCAGCTCTGTGAGAGCACTTGTAGAGCTACATTTGGATTTTGGGGGCAGGATGACACGACTCATAAAAGAAAATCTTTCTTGATGCTCTCTGCAATCAGTCTGATTATTGTAATAAATGATAGGGAGCCTTGTGCAGATTTTCTGAGGTCACTGTCCTTTTTTCTACCCTCCTCCCTCTCATCAGAGAAAGTGGTTTTTATGAATTAATCATCCCTGACCTGGCCCAGCCTCCTCTGGGAAGTGTCAGAGCTGAGCAGAGGATCTCAAAGGGTCCTCTGGTTGGTTGCTCTGCCATGGGCAAAGAACAAGCCACCAAAATCACCGTGTTAGAGGTCAAAAAAAAATGGAAAGGAAAGGGTCAGCTTTGCCTCTGAGAAGGTCTTTATAAAGCAGAAGAAAAGTGAAATCAGGCAGCACATCCTGACCTTCCCAGGCTAAGGAAACCCTGGGTGTTGCACCTGTAAAAAGATGAGAAACACCCCAGATAGCAGAGCAGCCCCAAATTGTTATCACAGTCACAGAATGACCTGGGTGGGAAGGGACCTCAAAGCCCATCCCATCCCACCCCTGCCATGGGCAGGGACACCTCCCACCAGCCCAGGGTGCTCCAAGCCCTGTCCAACCTGGCCTTGGACACTCCCAGGGATCCAGGGGCAGCCACAGCTTCTCTGCCCAACCTGTGCCAGGGCCTGCCCACCCTCCCAGGGAAGGATTCCTGCCCAATATCCCATCTAGCCCTGCCCTCTGGCACGGGGAACCCATTCCCCTTGTCCTGTCACTCCAGATTCTTGTCCCAGGTCCCCCTCCAGCTCTCCCTGGAGCCCCTGGAAGGTGCTTTGAGCTCTCCCTGGAGCCCCTGGAAGGGGCTTCAAGGTCTCCCTGGAGCCTTCTGTTCTTCAGGCTGAACAATCCCAATTGTCTCAGCCTTTCTTCATGGGAAAGGTTCTTCCTTCCTCTGATCATCCAGGGAATTCCAGAGCTGGCCACTCTTTTTATCCCAGGCATCCTCACACTACACCGAAATCTTAAGTCTTGACTCTTCCTTTTTTTAGTCAGTTAACTTATAAACTCAGATCAAGCTGAGTTGAAAAACAGCATCTCTCCCAAAAGTGCCAGAATTTCCTCCCTTCCACCTCTGACCACACTGGAGAGTCACATACCCCAAAATTACCCACGTGCCGACCTCTCAGCATTTTAATGTTTTCCCAAAGGCGAATTTCAGGCCCGACTTCCCCACCACTCCTTTCCCAAAGCACCTCTTGCAGAGCAGCTTTATTAAGAAATTTGTGCTCCTGCTCTTTTCGTGCCTCCAGGCCCTGACTCTGCTTGCAGGTCCAAGACCAGAATGTTTGAGAACTCAAGAGCAGCACGTTCCCTCTGAGCACAGAAGCACTTCAGGAGCTGCTCTGCCTCATCCCAGATACCATTAGCCCAGCTCAGGCAGCCCAGAGCATCCTCAAGACCAGATTTGGGTAAGAAAACCTTCTTTTCACACATCTTATTGAGCAACATTTTCTGCCTCGAGTCCCCCAGCTCCTTCAGGACAACAGCATTTGGTGTCTTTTGTTTCCACCCCTGGATCACTTGAAGGAACTTAATGATGCTTCAAATTTTTATCTTCCCCTCAGATCTGGGTGCAAATGCCCCCACAGCTCTCCCTGAGGGTTGTGAAACATATTTAGCCCAGGTTGGTAAAAAGCCAATATTACAAAGAAGATGAGCAGATACAAATGCACAATCACAGCTCCAGAGGGGCACGAGCCAGAGCAGACACTGAGCCCTCTCCCAGTGCTGGGAAATCACTGCTGCCCCCAAATTAATTCCTGGCTGTATTTCAGAAGATGCCATTTTATTCCTCAAGTCAGCTTCATTTTATTCTCCCAATATTCCCCCTGCCTTCAACCCTGCTGGAATGCCAATCTCCACCAACAGGACCTTGTCCTCCCCACCTACCCTGGCAGCACCTGGAGCATGGCTGAGATCTTGGAAGAATTACCACCCAAAAAAGCCCTTTTCCCATTGACTTCAGTGCAAGCAGCATTCAGTTCCAGCCCTGCACTAAGGCAGAAATCAGCGCTGCCAATCTTTAATTAAAGCTGCTTCTCTCTGGGCCCGTGTTCAGCACATTTTTCACTGCTCATTTGCCCTACAAACAAATGACTTGGAAAAACCAACAGGTTTTATGACATGGTGAAACATTCCTGCTCGTGTTCCACTCAGCCTGTTCCCCCGAACCATTTTATTTCCCTATTACAGTAGAATGTTATTTTTCTTTTGGAGATTTTTCAGCTGAAAAGGTTTTGTAGAACTTCAGATGAAACAGCTGAGCTGCAGCTACAGGTCTAAGACAAGCCTAATGTTTTGCATGAGCAATTTTTAATCATTACTTAACTAAAAAGTGGATGGAGATATATAAAATTAATTTCAGTGCATTCCCAATTCGTCCTGCCAACAAGAAGTGAGTTAACAGAGCTAATAAAAAACCCTGAAATTACCTTTATAACACCTTCTCCAGGCTTCATATCTGTGTAAATCTTGACATTGTAGGATATGTTGGAGAAGGTTGGGGTGTTGTCATTGGCATCGATCACCAGGATATTGACGGTCACCGGGACGCTCTCCTGGACTCCATCCGAAGCTGTCATCTTCACAGGGGTGGAACACACTTGAATGGGGGGTTCTCAAGACAAGTCCAACAACCACAAATCAGCATTTCCTTGCTCTCTGCACTTCAGAATGACGGGAGTTTTTGGCTGACCAAACCCACGCCTTTGGAATGCATGGGAGGGAATCACTTGGAATTGCTGGGAGGGAGGAGCCACCTGTCATCCCCTTCATCTTACTCCTCTGTTAAACCTCAAGGACAGCATTTTGAGGTGGCACTTACAGACCCAGAGACCTCCAGAGAGGAATTCTGAGCTCCCCTTTCAAATGCTGCAAGGAGAGAAACTAGGGAGACACAGGCTGTGGGGAACAGCCCATTTCCAAATTGCTCTTTGCTCACAGCCTGAAGGACTATTAAGTCCATTTAAGCCTCTTTTTTTCTCTTTATTTTTTTTTCAATACTTCTGGCAGTGGTTTTTTGCATCCTAGTGTTTCATTTGGTCCTCAAACCAAACGAGAAGACCAAGACAGGTGTCACATTGCTGTCTCAGGGGACAAGAGAGAAAAGGCACCAGTGGCCACATCAGGTAGAGAGAAGATGGGTCAGATGCTGCCTTGGGAGGGTGGTGAGGACAGGGGACCAACCTGGCACCGTGGAGATGATGTTGGGAGGGGGATCCAAAACGCTGCTCTCCAACCACACACCTGCCCCATCAACACCCTCGCTCTTTCCTCCTTCTGGGCCTCTCTCAGGGTCTCCAGGGGGGTCAGAGAAGACCATCCCTCTTTCTCTTTACTGCCTGGAGCCCTCAGGGTCTCCCCAGGACGTTGACTCACCGAGAAGGTGTAGAGCTGCTGGGTCTCCCTGTCCACGGGCTGCAGGAGGGTGAGGTAGCGTGTGATGCCACTAGGAGTCACAGTGAAGAACGTGGTGTAGTCGTTCAGGAAGAGATGCAGCTGGGGATCCTTGGTCTTCAAACAGCATTAAGGGAAAAAAGGGGGGTTTATTACAAATTCATCCAAGTCTCCAATTACTTTGATGCAAGAGCTTGCTTTAGTTGAAACCTAAACAGGCAGAAAGTGCAAATGCTGCGAGGAGGAATCTTCAAAACTGTAAAAAGAAAAGGTAAAAAAATGCCACTGCCGGCCTAAAAATCAAATCTTCTTCATGAAAAATGGATTGAAAACCCAACTTTAACCTCCAGAGTGAGAAAATCCAATGGTAAACAAATACCTGCATCTGTTAGTTTTGAATGAGAGCTTTTTTTTTTCCCCATTGAAACAGTAATTTTAAAGTCAAATATAACTTGATATAAGAAACAGGATTCAAGCCTATTAAAATCAAACCCAAACTGCACTTGATTAACAGAGCAATAAAACAGTTGGGTTGATGCCATGAAAAGAGATAACGATGTGTCGAAGCGCACCATTAAATAGATGCAGCTCAGAGATGCTCTTTATGTCTCAGAAAGAATCCAAATATATCGATGCAGAATTATGAATTTCTCAGTTGATCGAGGGCAAAACCACAATCAATGAAGTGTGGCACCAATTCCATTAGGAAGTCATATTTTTGGGGCAACTGGAGGGAAAAAAGGCAAGTCAAGGCAGTGTCAATCCACTTTCTTCATGAGGACTTCAGACACTCCCCACTTCCATCTCTTCCAAGACGTTCTGGAGTTATTGAACTGATTGGGCTGCAAAGGGTCACTCTACATTAGTTAAATTTTCAAGCAAACTACATTAGCTTTTATTGCCTACAGAATTCCAGGAAATTTCTGTGTCCTTGGACATCATCTGGTTCATTTAACCTGACTCCAGGAGGTTAATTCCTCCCTTGCCATTAGTGTCATTCCTACAGGATTAGCCCCCCAGAGCACTGATTCTCACGGCACTTGGAACACCAATAAACAGTATTTTTTGGCAATGATGAGGATGCCACACCCTCCCAGAGGAACCCACCCTATTCCTTTGGCTGTTCTTGAATTAGAAATGTTAACCCACCCTATTCCTTTGGTTATTCCTGTATTAGAAATGTTAACCCACCCTATTCCTTTGGCTATTCTTGAATTAGAAATGTTATCCAAATGTGTAAGTTAAATTGCCTTTACAGCCATCAATGCCTGTTTCTGGTGCCTCCCACGCATGTCAGACCTACAGAGCAATTAATTTCCTTAATCTTTCCTCAATCTGTAAAATCATTGTTATGCCTTTATGTAATTAGCCAGGATTTTTTTACTTTATTAGCACATTTTATGCTCAAACTGACAGAATGTTCCATGTGAGAGATGACAGCTGGGGGAAACAACCTGGCAGTGCTGCCAACGTGATTTCCACCACTGAAATTCTTTAAACTATTTTATTTTAGAGCCTGGGCTTCAGCACTGTGTTTTCTGGGTCGTGTAGACCAGGCTGGTGCCTGATAGATTGTTTAGCATGGAATTCTCAGCAGAAAAGGATCAGAATCCACACAAAAGAGTGCACAGGAAACCTGCAAGGACCAATTCAAGCACAGAGTTCCAACCCGAGAGGGTTTAGTAGGTACTTTTACACCTGATATGGCTTAATAGTTACTTTTTAAGTTAGAAAAAGCACATTTGGTAACACATAAGACATCTGTGAAGACATATAATTACTTAATGAACATTAAGCAATCACAATGTATGACTTTCTGCCTTAAATTTGGTCCAATATGTTTAAAGGGCCCTTTGCAGGCTTCACAAACCAAGCCTCAAACACCAGCGGGGCAGAGAAGGGGAAATAAATACAGAAATCACACGATTCAAGCCAGAAAAGGAGTTTTTTCGAACACACCACCCAATACCTACAGGGAGGGCACCTGGAGCGACCTGCAAAGGAAAACACAGGGCACAACATGAATGCAAGGGAGGAAACATCTGGGAATGGTGGCCACCAGCAGAGCAGCACATCTGGGGGGTTCATGCTGACAGACCAAAGCCCTGCAACACAAGGGGACACACAGAGGACTCCAATGCACACCCAATAAACAAAGATTGGGCTGGGCTCTGCTTGAAAAACTTCTGGAAAAGCTCCTGCAAGGATGTTCCATTCCTGCTGCTCCTCTCCTCACACAAGGGCTGACAACTGTGCCCAAAGCAACCAGTTTTCTAAAAGTCATGAAGATGAAACCAAAATTAAGTGATATTGTCGAGACTGAGCAGACAATATGTGTTTCAACACTCCCAAGGATTTTTTGGAGGGAATCTCTTTGGCTGTTAAGTTCTCCAAGGTAGCCAGAACAAGCTCCAAGACTATCCAAACTGCTCAGGCTTCCTGATTGCCAGCACAGGCTCATCTCCAAAAAGCTGCAGCGATAACAAAGAGGCTTTAATGACTCAGGTTGGTTTTCCAACATTCTCCAGAAAAAAATGCTTCAGTCCTCCTGGTTAAAAAAGGGTGAAAAAAAAATCTATTACTTTTCCTTACCTGGATATATTATTGAAAATCCATAACCTGCACTTGTAACTTGATTTAAAACGTATTTTAACCATTATTTGCTTTGTCTGCTCGAGTTGCTACCGAGATGCCTTTAAGTAAACTCATCATTCTTTAAAATTTCCCCCAAGGTGTCTGAAAGCCAAGATCACGGAACTGCAGGGCATTCCAAGCTGGAAGGACTCACAAGGGTCACGCCCAGCTCCTGGCCCTGCACAGGACAGCCCACCATGAGATGCTGAGCAATTATCTGCTCACTTTGACTTCAAAAGCAACAGGGGCATGAACCAAGAGAGTGTCTGGGAGCAGAGAATTTGGAGGACATCACCAGTGACCTGTCCTTTCCCACTGCCCAGGGACTCTGCAGGGACCCACAGCAGCATCAGGATGACCACAAAGGTGCTGGCACATCTTACAAACATGGCATGTGGGTCTACCAGCTCCCTCCCCTGGAGAGGAGAAGGTTCTGTGGAGACCTGCCAGACCTTTCCAGAATCTGAGGGGGCTCCAGGGAAGCTGGAGAGGGGATGTCTATCAGGAACTGTGTCCAAAGCCAGGTTGGAGCAACCCGGTCTAGTGGAAAGTGTCCCTGCCCATGGGACCACGGATGGTCTTGAAGGACCTTTCCAACCCAAAGCATTCTGTGATTGACACACAGTGCAGCTTTTACACCAACCCTCATCACTAGGTAGGAGAAATTATCCCCCTCCCACGGAAACCAGTGGCCTGGGAAGCCTTGTGGAAAGAGCCCTCAGATCACACTGTTTAAATTCCTCAGCTCAGCTTTGCTTTACTCAGCTCTTAAGGTACCCACGTGGCTTAATTTAATTTATGCCATTTAAACAGACCACTTAATTATATCAGCACTTGGCAGGGCCGCTCTAGTTAAAGGTCTGTTTGCAATGTCACATCTATAAATTAATTTCTGGAAGGTTTATAGCAGGACTCAATTATAATTCCCAGGGGTTTAAATTTAGACCGTGTTTCGCTCTTTCATTTCCCTTAGGACACACTGTTAGGATGACCACTTTTCTCCTGCTTTTATCTGATGACAGGGAATTGTTTGAACAGGAAACACAATCTCAACTGATTTTTCAATTAGAAGACAGAATACATTCTGTTTACCCAGTGTCACTGGTGGAAACTAAGATGCACAAGCACGTAGAGGGTTTATGTCAACGTCCCATCAGCAGTCTTGACTGACTAAATATATTCATTTCCTCAGCTACAATGAAGCCACCAGAACATTAAGACCTGCAGAAGTCAATGAGCATGAGCTGTGCTTACAAACCCACCCTGAGCTACCCTCGAGTCCTCTGCCTGAGGTTAGAAGCACTCCATGAGTCTCCCACATTGGCATTACCAGTTCCATTTGGTTCTCTGCTCCCTCCCATCCGTGTTACACCTGCCCCAGTTCGTGGCAGTGGAAAGAGTCGTGCTGGCACGAGTCAGGTCATGCCAAGGAAAGGAACCAGCATGGAGCATTTCCACCCGGGGATGGCCTCCTCATGTCTGGCTGCAGGGAGAGCTCTGTCAGAGAATCTCGGAATGGTTTGGGTTGGAAGGGACCTGAAAGATCATCTATTCTCCGGCCCAGGTTGCTCCAAGCCCCATCCCACCTGGCCTTGGACACTTCCAGGGATCCAGGGGCAGCCACAGCTTCTCTGCCCAACCTGTGCCAGGGCCTGCCCACCCTCCCAGGGTGTATTTCTTCTGTATATCCAATGCAAACCAACTCTTTCAGTTTGAAGCCCTGTCCCTCCAGCCCCTTGTCCAAAGTCCCTCTCCAGCTTTCTCGGAACCCCTTTGGGCTCTGGAAGGGGCTTTAAGGTTTTCCTGGAGCCTTCTCTTCTCCAGGTGAGCACCCCCAGCTCTCTTACATCCAGAGATAAGAATGGAAAGAGAGAGGACGTGTCTCCTCTGGCTGATCTGATCGATCACATGTGGTTGGCCTTAAGCACCAACAAAACATGCAAGAGAGAAGATTGATCCAGTTGCAGAATCTGGCACCAGGTTCCTGAGACAGAGCAATCCTTCCCTCCCCTGTATCTCCCAGGATGGCCAAGTCCATGGTCCTTATGCCTCAAACCTGGGGGAAGGGGCCAGCCCAGCAGCAAGGAGAAGGACCATGAGGGCCACTGGCCAAGGTGAAACCCACCACATGCGGCAGCCCAGCCCAGCAGGGGTGGAGATCTCCGTGATTTTGGGGGATGAAAGGGGTGTCAGAATTCAGGTTTTGTGCAACATCATTTCCCAGTCCAGAAACGCTTGGCAGTTGCTCATCATGCCGTGCTGAAGTATTAAACTTTTCCAATAATAAAGAAAAACGATTAATTTTTGGCTCTGTCTTGTTTTGCCTCATGTGGCTGGAGCAGATTTTCACCACCATCACCAAACCCCTGTTATCCATCATCCCATGGAAATTAAAACCTGATGTAAAACACCCATGTCTTAAGGTCACTGGGGAAAACATTTGGGCTCTTGGACTGTCACATCCAGAGGAAATTTCCTTTCCTGTGGATAGGAAATTTCAGGTCTATTTGTGTTGAGACACAGAAATGTGTCACAACTTCTAATGAAGCAGCTCGTGCTCAAGAATGATGAACTTGCTTTTCATTGTCTTCTGATGCAGCTCATTCAAGTTTTGATGGTGCTCCCAATTCAGGATCTCCTGGAGATTGGACAGCTATTTTTTCCCATCACTAGTATATGCAATTTAAACAACAAATATTTGAGCTCTGTCAAAATTTCTAGTGTAGGCAACAGGTCTGTAAATGAAGTGCCCTGTCCAACATCCAAATGCTGAGAGGAATTCATGGGAATGTTCTGATGTACCAGAGAGGAGCCCAGTGCTCAAACTGAACCTCAGAGCATCCCTCAAAACTCGAGGTAATGAGCTTGCACTGACTAAATGAGGAACAAAAAGAGCTTTTGGTGGGGAACATAAATCCCAGGATTACTTTACAAACCTAAGGAAGTAAAAGAACAAGCTGCTCTTGCATGCAGAAGCTTTGGAAATTAAATATTTGCATTCTGAGAGTATGCAAATAAGCTGTGGGTTACCCCCTACGTGGCTGTGACATGATTTACTCAGAGTCAGCCCAAATTCAGGATTTAGCAGTTCAGAGTTATCCTAATTTTCCATCTGGGGTATAATCTAGTATGTAGTTACAGCTAAGAACCTTGTATTATCAGATCTGCCTTTGACATCCCGGGGGGAGAGCTGTGCAACTGCCAGGGAAAGGTTAATCCCAGCACTATTAACTCCAGCCTGGAAACCCTCCCGAGGTTAATGAAGCCCAAAGTCTGTCTGTCATCCCTTCAACTAGAAATGGGAAAGAGTCCCAAAAAAGGCAGCAGCAGAGAAAACTGCCAGTCAATTGAAGTGCCTGAACCAGGACCTTGAATTTTCTTTAATTAAGTACAATTGGGTTTGAATTATTCCAAGCACAAGGGATTCTTTGAAACCTCTTTATGCTTTGTGTGCACAAGAGGATTTTCCGAGCTCATTGCAGCTCATCCCCAAATCATGGAATGGCTTGGGTTGGGAGGGACCTTAAAGGTCATCTCATGGGCAGGGCAGGGACACCTCCCACTAGCCCAGGTTGCTCCAAGTCCTGTCCAGCCTGGCTTTGAGCACTTCCAGAGATGGGGCAGCCACAGCTTTGTGTGCACTGGAGGATTTTCCGAGCTCATTGCAGCTCATCCCCAAATCATGGAATGGCTTGGGTTGGGAGGGACCTTAAAGGTCATCTCATGGGCAGGGCAGGGACACCTCCCACTAGCCCAGGTTTCTCCAAGCCCCATCCAACCTGACCTGGTTCCAGGGACGGGGCAGCCACAGCCTCTTCTACAGACATATTTGAACCAAAGGAGTTTTCCACTACTTTCAGGAACCAAATAAACAGCCATTTGCTTAGGTTAAAAGCATCCAAAAATATCCCAGGGGTTTTTTTTTAATGTCCATTAAGATCCCAGCAGCCTCCCAAGGAAAGGTCTCAAGTCCATACCTTTTATCCAGTCAGATCCAACAGCCATTGCCACGTGCCTTCCAAATGAATTTTAACAATGCCCATAAACTGAGGGAGACATTTCAATGGCTGGGAAGGAGATACTCGACAAGAGTTTGGGCTTTAAAACAGCGTCTTGGGACAATAAATCACTCCAATGCAGGAATGTAGAAACATCTTTCAGTGACCTTAAAAATCATGGATTTGCCTCCCTCCAAAGTGAAGCCTTCAAAGGCAGGGAGTTGTGTCCAGACTCTCAGGTTAAGAACTAAGAGCATTTACTGTCACTAATGCTACAAAATTTAGGCTACAGCTCAGCTTTCCTTATGGATCTGAAGACAACAAGAGAACAAGAAGCAAAAAGAATGACTGGAGAGCCAACAGCGATCAGAGGGAAAAGAAACATTAACCAAAAACCCCTGTAATAACCTTGGGGGGAACTGGAGAAATATTAGCCCTGGAGGCGATGCCCTGTAACATGGGTACCACTCCTGTGAGGATGCCCCATTTTCACTCTGACTGATGTTACTATCCAAATCTGGGCAGGGCAAGGGAAGGATTGAACTTCCAGCCATCTGCCTTCCCATTCCTCTTCTTCTCAGTTCAAGCCATGACTTCCTCCCGCTCTGAGCCCCTCTCTCCCGTTTCCTCAGCTGTGGGAAAGCCTCAGCCCTCTCACAAAATGCATTTTTATTCCTCCTCACGCTGAGGATCCATCACCTTGAACAGAACACAAACTCGTGGAGAGCTGGGTAAAACACAGAGCAGTTTTCCAGCTCAGATGCATTTTCAAATCCCTTTTCAGAAGGAAAACAAAAAAAGAAACTGTAACAGGGATATTGAGATTTATTGATTTAATTTATTGATCAAACCCACTTTGTCTCAATTAAAAAAAAATGAAAGAAAGAAAAGGAGGAACCCTGAAAATAATCAAAATGCAAACAGCAGAGGGACACTGTAAGAGAACCAAACATACCTCCTCCACATCGTTGTCCAGCACCACGATCTGCAGGGGAGAAGTCAGGTTCTGGTTATCTGAGATGGTGGTTCCCACAGGAGAGGACTCCAGGATGAAGCCCTCATATGTGGATCTGGTGAAATAAGGCTTCTGGTTGTTCTCATCGAGGATCTCGATGTGTAGGTTGGCAAAGGCAGGGAGGGGGTGGCCGTTGTCTTGTTCAGCCTGAAAAACATCTCTGTTGGCAAAGGTTCTCAGCCAAGCACAGCTACCAACGGAGAGCTGGTGATGGCCTGGAGTTGACAGTCACAATTCATCATAAAATGAAACTCAGCATCATGAAAAAATGGAAATACAAACTAAATATCAGCCAGGAGAGAAGAACAGAAAGACCTCCCATCACAATAACCTTTCACGAGGTCACAGGAAACCCAGAGCTCTAAGGAAGGGACCTTCAAGCCCATCCCATCCCATGGGCACGGACACCTTCCACCAGCCCAGGTTGTTCCAAGCCCTGTCCAAGCTGGTCTTGGACACTTCCAGAGATGGAGCAGCCACAGCTCCTTTGGGCAACCCGCCCCCCCAGGTGAGACCCCACCTGCAGAGCTGCCTCCAGCCCTGGGGGCCAGCACAGCAAGGCCAGGGAGCTGCTGGAGAGGCCAGAGGAGGCACCAGCATGGGCAGAGGATGGAGCAGCTCTGCTGGGAGGGAAGGCTGGCACAGCTGGGATTGTCCAGCCTGGAGAGGAGAAGGTTGTGTGGAGACCTCACAGAACCTTCCAGGGTCTGAAGGGGCTGCAGGGAAGCTGGAGAGGGGCTGTTCATCAGGGACAGGACAAGGGGAATGGGTTCCCAGTGCCAGAGGGCAGGAATGGATGGGATATTGGGAAGGAATCCTGCCCTGGGAGGGTGGGCAGGCCCTGGCACAGGTTGGGCAGAGATGCTGTGACTGCCCCTGGATCCCTGGGAGTGTCCAAGGGCAGGTTGGAGGGGGCTTGGAGCACCCTGGGCTGGTAGAAGGTGTCCCTGCCCATGGCAGGGGTGGAACAAAATGGGCTTTAAAGTCCTTTCCAACCCAAACCATTTTATAATTCTATGCTGAAGTATTTAAAGCAATGCAATTAAATAAGGAGCATCCAGCAGAGAGACAAAGAGGGAAGGTCAGGCTGACAAAGGTGCTTCTTTGAAGGGCATAACTTAACTGGGAGATCTGGGTGAAACAAGGGACATCATTCACCAAGATTTAGGGTACAGTTTAGGATTATATGTCCCACACTGGATTAATTCCCAAGGTCACAAAGTACAGCATAAGGAAAGAACTCCTGAAATGGATTAAAAATTGGCTTAAGGACAAGAAGTACAGAGTAACTTTAGAACCCAGAAGAAATTTGACTTTACTGTCAGTGAAGCTTGTGATGTGGCAGGGAAATGAAATTGGCACATAATGTGTCTAGACACTGTGCTTAAAAAAAACCCCAAACCCCAAAACATGCATTTTTTTGGTCACGTATCAAGGGTATGTGACTTCAGGACCAGCAAGGCTGTAGTGCAGTGAACACTCCTAGTGACAGATGCCACCCTTTCAAATAATACAACTCCTTCTTCTGCCCTTCCCTTAAAGAAAACACCACCTATGAAGTCGTTCTGCCAAGTTGTAAGTGAGGGATGTTTGAGTTTCACATGAGAAAAGATGCCTGTTTACTGCAGAAAGGAAATGCAGCGATTTCTTTCAATAGGAGACATTCCAGAACACACCAATTATTGATTTTAATAGTTTCCTTCACTCTGTGAGTGCTGACACACATTTTCAGGTCAATCCTTCCTCACAATCACTGGCCTTCCTAATGTGTCCCTGTGACAACACTCTAAAGGCAAGGAAACCTTTTACCATGCTGCTAAACATGCTCCTATTTCCATATGGATATGACTTTTAAGACTGATATGAAGGAACATTTTGGTGATGTATAGGAACAGTTTCAGGTTTTCTGCACCCTTTCCCCTCCTTTCCTTATTCACAAAGACAAAACCCTGTCCCTGCACTCAGATTTTCGATTCTACATCACCTCTCCTCACTGGATTACGCACAGGGGAGAAAAAAGGCATGTCTGAGTACTGAATTCACCTAAGGGATGAACACTTGAAGAGCTAATTTTAAAAAGCAGTTACTGTACTTAATACCTACAGGAGATGCAGAGCAGTTCAAATTAATGATGAGAGAGATTTCATCCTTGTCAGGAAGTGGATGGAGTAACTATTTAATGAAAATACACTTACTGCATTCTTTTTCCCACCTGTCACTGGGAGTTTGAAACCCAAAAGTTTAGAAAAGCCAAGAATAAGCACAAATCCTCTTAGAAGGAAGAAAATATATTCCTTAAGATAGGGAAGAGGGGAAAATTGGAGCTACCCTGAACAAAGATAACACAGGTCAACAGGTGCACAGAGCCAGGAGACAGAAAGAGGGTGTGAAGAGGTGAAGGTTGACATTGGTACAAAAATCCAACCGACCATTGCAAATACAAAGTTTCTGAAGGGCTGAAAAACACACAGATAATTAAAGTCTCAAAACCCACGGACTTTGGAGCATTTCGAAGTCCAGTGAGCCTCAGCTGAGGGACGTGCTCTCACTGCCTGCCAGCACTGTGGTGTCTACAATTCATAATCCAAGAATCACACTCACAGACTCATCGAGGTTGGAAGAGACCTCCGATATCATCGAGTCCAACCATTCCCCTGGCACCACCATAATCACCCCTAAGCCATGTCCCCAGGTGCCACATCCAGATGCCCCTTGAGCACTTCCAGAGAAGGTGACTCCACCTCTGCCTGGCAGAGCAAACAGGTGATGTCAGTCATCAAAACACACGATGAATCCCAGTTTGGGTTGGAAGAGACCTTAAAGTTCATCTTGTTCCACCCCTGCCATGGGCAGGGACACCTTCCACTAACCCACGTTGCTCCAAGCCCCGTCCAACCTGGCCTTGGACACTGCCAGGGATCCAAGGGCAGCCACAGTTTCTCTGGGCACCCTGTGCCAGGGCCTGCCCACCCTCCCAGCCAGGAATTCCTTCCCAATATCCCATTTGGCAGTGGGAAGCCATGCCTTGTGTCCTGTCCCTCCAGTTCCTGGTGCAGAGTCCCTCTCCATGTTTCTTGAAGGCCCCTTTAGATACTGGGGGGTTGCTGTGAAGTCTCCACTCCATGTTCCCTCTCAGAGAAGAACAACCTGTTCAGTCTGGTCTAGACTTTGCCCTCTCCTTGTTCCAGTGGGAACTCCTCGCTCTGGCATCGCAGGGCAGAGGAATCCAGAGTTGCTGACACTATTTTAGGGGTGTCTGCCATGGTTCTCCCTTCCCCTCGTGCCAGGACCTGCCCCAGTTCTGCTCTGTCCTTCCTGGCACAGGGAGCAGGGCTGTGCCCCTGGAACCCTTCACTGCTGCTCTGCTTTTCCTCTGTTCTCTTCCCTATTTGCAGTAATGATTTCTAATGTTCCATCTGCCTTTTTTTTTTGACAGCCACAGATCACCGAGCCAACCTTCACACTCAGTGCTCGGTTCCAATGCCAGGATCTCCTTCCCAAGTCAAGCCAGAACCCATCATTTTATGTAAAAGGCCAGAATGATCTTTTCTGACACATTTCACTTTATTTTTAAGCCTTGCCTAATTTTATCAGCCACTGTATCATTGACTCACTTGGTCTTGTAAAGCCCTCCTGCAATTCTACAGTCAATCCCTGGAAGTTCCATCCCTGGAAGTGTTCCAAAGACATGCAGATGTTGCCCTTGCAGACATGGATTAGTGGTGGGCTTGGCAGTGCTGGGGAATGGGTGGAACTCATGACTGGAGGGCTTTTCCAACCTAAATGATTCTGTGATTATAGATTTGTCCTTTCAACCAGGGTTGGGGCAACAGCATCCATCCCAACCAGCCAACCAACCCAGCAAGGAGGTGACAACCAACACCCCCAAGAGGAAGAGATGGACCCAGGCTGGTCACCAAAAGCCTGTGGGGTGATACGAGCAGGAGAAACACCACAGCAAGTCCTGCCTTCATAATCTCCATCCCTGAAACCCATGGAGAAGTCTGGAGCAAGGAAGACAGAGGAGGATCAAGTCAGGGAGGGATAGTTAAACACAAGACCCCTTTCTACTGCACTTCAAAGGTTCCTGAGGTCTAGAACAACAGAAACAGTTGAAGACAACACTTCTGTCTTCAGGAAAGGCAAGAACAAAGATGCAGGGAAGTACAGAGCAATCAACTCATGGCCAGGGAAAGTCATGGTGGAGCAGATAATCCTGGGAACCGTTTCCAAGCCTGTGAAGGAGCAGGAGGAGCCTGGGAGTCATCACTGTGGGTTTCTGAGGGCAACTCATGCTCCATCACCCTGGCAGGCCTCTGCAGTGAGAGGAGTGGCTTGGTGGGCATGGGGAGGGCAGCAGGGATCATCACCAGGTTGCCCAGAGGGGCTGCAGACTTTCCAGACAAACCATTGCAACCCGCTCAGCAGGGGACAGGACTGGCCATTCCCCAGAGGTTCCTGCCAGTCTCACAGTTTGATGATCCTGTCATACCTCAGGGTCGCAACAAGCTTTTTTATTCTGGTATTTCACCCCCTGAGATCATTCCCAAGCTCCTTCCAAAGCCAAGGGTCCCAGCCCAGTGCTGTGCTCCATGAGGTCCCTGTGTCCAAACCCTGATCATTTCTTAGCCTTGCCCTCTGCACCTGCCCACGCCTGGCAAAGCCTCCTCACCGAGTCTCCCTGGACTCCCACTTGGAACAGCAAACAGCCTTTGCTCAATGAACAGATCCCCCAAAACAGGGCTAAATGTACTTTATTTTCTGCCCTCAAAGTGCACATTTGATCCCGAGGCTGTCGAAGAAGCAATGCCTTCTTTTCGTGGACTGCAGGAAGTTTTTGACAGCCTCGAGGGCAAAGACAAGGGGGATCCATGAAGTTCCCCATGGGAACAGAGAAGCCAATCAACCTCCAGAACGAGGGCCAGGAGAGCATCACCTTCTGCTGTTTCTGCTGAGAGCCAGCTCAGGGAAAATGGTGCCCAGGCAACTGAGCAGGAGAAAGCCTTCTCAATATTCAAAGTCCCACCCTGTTCAAAAATTCCAGCCAGTAAAAATTCCAGAATAAAAAGAGCAGGTATCACTGGGGGCGAGGTCACCATCCATTGCAGAATGGAGCCCACAAACCAGTTTCCTGGTGACACTGGAATTTCAAACAGGCTGTTCTCTCAGAGCCACAAAAGTTCATTTCCATGAAAATTCTTCTTAAAAAGTCAGCTTATAAATATTATTTGAAACTGGGAAACATCTGCCCTCCTCCCCTCACTCCCTTTTTGATAATCTAACTGGAGCTTTTATCAAGATGCCCAATTTACATAAACCCTTCTCCATTTCCCAAACTCAATCAAACACAACGGGCAGTGGTTTAAGAATCAACCACATGGGCTGTATGCAAACCTACTCCAAAATTACATTATCAATTTAATTTCCCCAGCACACACGTGAGATCAACACAACATCCCTCTGATGGGGAGGAAGTTGAGCAAAATCGGGTCTCTTGCAGGTGTGGTGAATTCTCTGGAGGGCACAATCCCATTAATGAGGTTTCCATGATTGTGGAGGCACATCCAGCCCTCAGCAGCCCATCCTCGAGGCAAATTGATTATAATAGAACTGCCAGCTTAGATTTTCTCTGATTGATGAATAGCCCAAGTTCCAATAGGGAAGGATCAAAACGCATCAAGATTTGATTAATTCTCCTTTTGGTTTCCTGATATACACCCCTTAAGAAACAATAAATAAAACCTCACTAACACTTTTTAAAGAACAATGTCTACAATGCAATCATCATGTGTATCTAATTTTAATTACAGTGTTATTAGCACTGGAAGCCCTTTCAGTTTAAAGGCTCTAAATCTACATATTGTGGCAGCCTCGCTGTTGCAACATGGAAATTTCAGTGGGACACCCCCAAAAATCCACATATTCTTTTGTAAAAGCCTGTGTTGCTTGACAGGGAATGGAAGTACCAAGAACTGCCATAGGAAGCCCAAATAGTTTTACTTCTTGCTTATCACTTATTATATTCTGGAGATAGCATGGAGGCTGAAAACCAGCATTTCTTATCCAGGTATTTAGTTTTTTCCCACTGTCTCCCTATCTGAGAATTCAAAATTTATCAGTAATGCATTTTTGTGCCATAGCTGAGCACACCCATTTCCTGTCCACCTTCCCTCATGCATCCTAATACCCACGTATTGACTTAACCACCTTTTCCATTTCACTCTTTTCCATGATACCTTAACTGAAAGAAAAAAAGAATTGATCTCCTGATATCAGAGGGAATATTTTAAAGATTAAACGTAGCGAGCGCTGCAAAAATGATGCATTTTCTGTTTGAAGGGGAAACATCACACGCTGCACCCTCCAGATAAAACAGATTCAGATGCAGTGAAAGCTTGAGAATGTGCAGCACGAGGATCTGAAGGGTCGATTTGGTACAAGCCTGAGACATCAGAGCAGTTCAGAAGGGCCCTGAACAGCACAGCATTAAAACTTTTATTGTTCTAGTAGGTGGCACATTGTCATTCCCACAGACTCATCCTTCTCCTTATTATCCCCCTGGCTACACATCCACCACAGTGACAGGAGCCTAAAAATAAATAAACACTGCCTTGAACAACCAAAGGTGCTATTCAGGCTCAGAAAGCAGCCTCCCAGAGCACAATAATTGAGGCTTTAATTGATGCATTGTGCTCCTGTATATGGCTGCTGAATTTTGGAAACTAAACTCCTACAGGGCTTTCACCTGCCATTTCATAGTATATTTAGAAGTATGGAATGATTTGGGTTGGAAGGGACCTTAAAGCCCATCCAGTGCCACCCCCTGCCATGGGCAAGGACACCTCCCACCAGCCCAGGGTGCTCCAACCTGGCCTTGGACACTGCCAGGGATCCAGGGGCAGCCACAGCTTCTCTGCCCAACCTGTGCCAGGGCCTGCCCACCCTCCCAGGGAAGGATTCCTGCCCAATATCCCATCTATCCCTGCCCTCTGGCAGTGGGAACCCATTCCCCCTTGTCCTGTCTTTCCACACTCATGAAAAAAGTCCCTCTCCATTTATTTAGATGTTAACCCAGCTAAATTTCCCCCTCTGCCTCAGCAACAGCAAAACTCCTCAATATAAATAAGGCCCAAAATATATTTTTATGAAAGAATCCAATCCCAAATGATTTCCCTCCAGGCATGCCCAAGCTTTGCTGTGTTCACCAGCAACCAAAGGAGGAAATCAGCAGGAGTGTTTAAAGAGGTGCCAAGATATTCAGCATTGCCATAAGCTGCAATTTGGTTTCTTGTTCTTACTGTACTCCCAGCTCTGCTCTTCAGAAGATACAGAATGGACCCGTGTTTAATAAATTTATTACCACTGTATTTGGATAGTGGGTGGCATTTAGTGTGTGCCAGGGGGTTGGAACTAGATGGTCTTTAAGGTCCTTTCCAATACCAAGAGTATGTGTGAGTTCAATCCTTGTGTTTAGGAAAAAATTAAATAATATTAACAAACAGCAAGGG
Organism: Campylorhamphus procurvoides; assembly: GCA_013396655.1. Taxonomy (NCBI): domain Eukaryota; kingdom Metazoa; phylum Chordata; class Aves; order Passeriformes; family Dendrocolaptidae; genus Campylorhamphus; species Campylorhamphus procurvoides. The sequence continues at coordinate 9,253 of WBMV01001665.1, read as the reverse complement.
CTTTATGACATCCCTGTGTTTAAACAGGCTGCAGTTTGAAAGCACACTCTTTCCTCTGCATGAAATGCCCTGATAAATACACAAGTGATCTGCTATAAAGTAAGACTGCAGAGAGTCCTTTCTCTTTTATTTCTCCCCTGCATTCCAAGAAATACAACAAAAACGTCATGAATTTCTGTGTCATTGGAGAACAGCTTCAGGGTCAGGTCCAGACTCCCTCCAAACAAACAGAATGTAATTCTCCTCTGTTGTCATTGAGAGTCACCTCACCATTGAATCCCAGAATCCCTGAGGCTGGAAAAGCTCTCCCAGCCCAGGGAACCCCCTCTGTGCCCGATGCCCACCTTGTCACTGAGTGCCACGGCCAGTCCTGCCTTGGGCACCTCCACCTTCCTGGCCACCCTTTCCAGGCACCAATTCCTCCTGATGTCCCACCTGAACATCTCCTGGTCATTCCCTCTGCTCCTGTCCCTGTTCCTGGGACCACCCCCTGGCTCCCCCCTCCTGGCAGGGACTTGCAGAGCCAGAAGGTCCCCCCTGAGCCTCCTTTTCTCCAGGCTGAGCCCCTCCAGCTCCCAGCTTTCCAGCCCCTCTGCCCCAGCCTGGAGCTGCAGGGGGTTGGTGTGACCGAATTGTGCTCTGCTCTCATGAGACCATCTCAGATGCACTCACTTTGCCTGGGCCAAACGCCACCTCCAGCAAAGCTTACAGCTTCCTACAGTTTTGCTCAAAGTGAAATTAATAGCTTACTACATTTAGCAAGTTAAATATTGATATTGTCACCTCCTATTCTTTCCTCTTCATCCTTCAGTTGGCAGAGAAAGCAGCAAATACCGACTACATTTATTATGTGCAGAGCTGGGACTTGGTAAGCAGGTGAAGATACCCGTGAGGATTTTCTGTACAGACACAGCCAAGTGAGGTGGGCTCTGACCTCTTGGCTCAGCTCAGAACTGCACAATATCCCCAGCTCACCCTGGAATGTTAAGGACACAGCAGAGTGTACAAAGAGGAGGGAAACAAACACCAGGGGTGGCATTGGAAAGGACCAACCCCGCAGACACAGAATCATAGAATGGTTTGGCTTGGAAAGGACTCCAAAGATCATCTTGTCCCACCCCAATGCCATGGGCAGGGACACTTTCCACCAGCCCAGGGTGCTCCAAGTCCTGTCCAACTTGGCCTTGGACACTTCCAGGGATGGGGAATGGTTTATGTCTTTTCCCACTAACAGGAGCTGAGTGTGGTCAGCACTGGTCGTTTCAGGAGCTTTCTTTCCCTTCAGCAGCAGAGCTCTGGACTGAGCTGCCTTATTTTGTATCATCCCTGAACAAAACAAAACCAGCAGTAAACCAAAACAAGCCCACAAAATTGCTAGAAGATGAGGAGATGATTTTTTTGCTGTCCTTGCTCCCAGTGTAAAACAAGAGGGCAGGAACTGATGCCCAGCAAGTGCCACCTGCACAGCAGGAAGAACTTCTTGGCTGGGCAGTGCCCCAAGCAGCCCTGAGCAGAGAGCAGAGAGGGGCTGGAGTCTCCTCCCTGGGCACATCCCAGAGCTGTGTGGGCACAGTGCTGTGCCATGTGCTCTGGGATGGCCCTGCTGGGGCAGGAGGTGGCACCAGGTGCCCCACTGTGGTCTCCTCCAGCCTGACCCATCCTGGCATCCTGTGAACATTCCCTGCTCTCCCAATTATCTGTATCAATATGATTCTCCAGCATGGGCTGGGAAGGGGAGCACACGTGAAACAGAACCCAAATGCATTCTCAGGACAACAGAGCCAGAGAAAGCAAGCAAAGAAGCAATCCTTGGTTTGCTAATACAACAGAACATGAACTGTTAGAGCTCTACCAGGATTCATTCCCTTTTCTCAATTACTTCACACCCTTCTTCCCCTTGATGGTGTTAAACGATGCCTGATGGCTAAAAATGAAAAGGGAAAACTGCAGGAAAGACAAGCATGCCCACCCCACATCTTCTCCAGAGCTTTTTGTTCTCAAAAGAATATAGAGACATGAATTCAGCCCAAATTACCTTAATAACCAAGTCAAACTTCTGGTGTAAATCCCTATTTATTGGCTTGAGCAGCGTCAGTTCAGCTGTCGTGAGATTCATATGGAAATACTGTGGATAATCCTCAGGAGTACCTGCAAAAAAAAAGACATTGGGGGTTGAACAAATCTGCAAGGTTTAGTTCAATAACATATTTATTTTCCTCATTAGTCATCAAAGGAACAAAACCTGATCCTGTTACTGTAGGGATAAAATTGCATCCTGTGTACACGGAGCTTAAGGATACTATGAAGTTATGTGTTTAATATCATCATTATGTCCTTGCTCTCCCTGACCACAAAGATCCCTCTCAACTGGGAATCCCTAACGCTTGGTAACCACAGGAGCATTATTAATAGCAGAGAAGCAATATATGGAATTAATAACATAAGTAATAATAATATATGGCACCAATACACAGGTTATTTTAGAAATCCTTCTAAGAAATGAATTTCCTCCTCTGGCAGCTTCCATTTCTTGCCAGCTAAAAGCAGTGCCTTCGTGGCTGGGCATCTCCAGGATGCTCTCACAGAAGCCTGAACAGATCTGGGACCTCCTGGAGATGGAGCAAGGGCCAGGAAAGGCTGGTCCAGCCATGACCCTGACAAATGATGCTGTTGTTTGTTCCCCTTTCAAGTGGAATGGTTAGAAAGTCCCTTCAGAAAGCCAGATTACAATAATTTAATTTGCAGCTCTTCAAATGACAACCATTCTGTGTATACATATAAAAATTATATTTTTTTTTTTCTGTGACTGTCTTGATATACACATGTCATCAACCCAGAAAGTAGCAGGAGAACTACTATGGATTATTTTTTTCCTGTTACACCAATGCAGAGCTCCCAGCCTTTTAATTTCAACCCCTAATTAATGCATCTAATTTTTCAAGAGCACAAGGCACCCAGCAGGAGCTCCCAGCTTTTGGAGTAACAGATTGCTGTGGTCTTAGAGGCTTTCAGGGATGACAATGAAGCTAAGAAATTTAAAAAATTAAGATATTAAGGACTGAAACCAAGATTCCCTGAAGGAGAAAAATACAGAAGGGAGAGCTTTGCTTTTCTCAGAGCCAGAGGAAGGTTTTGGTGGGTTATGGGGCTTCCAAAAGCCTCAGGGAGCTCCCAGGGATGGACAGGAGCTCCCAAAAATGTTGACGTGGGTTTTTGGCTCTCTATTTAAAACATCAACCAAATAAAACACCCAAACTGGCAGCAGAAATCACAGAGACAGGGGCAAAAAGCTTAAAATTACTCAGAAAAATAATATTTTACTAGTACAAATAGTGCAATGTATTAGGAAAAATAATATGACTGATAAAAATCAAGGGAGGTGGGTTTGCTTGGCTATTGCAAGGTCCAAATAAATCAACATTCCTGAAAACCAATGATTGGAAAAAAATGAGGGCATTACCAAAAAAAATTCCAAATATCACATTTCCAAAAGTTAAACTTATTTATATAATCATTCTCATATTCAGCAAATAGCCAATTCCCTCATTCTATGGACACAGCTCAAACATCCCAGTGTTTAAAAAAAGACATATCCAAGGATATCAAGGGGTATATTTGGACCTAAAGCAAAGGGGGGAATCTGCATAATGAGAAATATCTGCAAGGCCTATTTCCTGTGAAACTGCTTAATATTTTCTGAGGCTCAAATATAAATAGCACTGCAATCCTGGCAAAGATGAAGGCAGGCTTAAAATCTAGGAAGAAATACTTTGGAAGACCAAGGGGTTGGGGGGGGAAATAAGAAGGAAAAAGAAAAAAAAAGAGAAAAAAATAGCAAGAGAACAGAAAAAATAAAGAGAGGGGAAAGGGGGAAAAAAGAAGGAAAAAAAGAGAAAAAAATAGCAAGAGAACAGAAAAATAAAGAGAGGGGAAAGGGGAAAAAAAAGAAGGAATAAAGGATGAAAAAGTAAAAAAGGAATAAAAGAAAGAAAACAGAAGAAAAAAACAAAATAAGAAAAAAGAAAGAACACAGAAGGAAAAGAGAAGGAAAAGAAGGAAAAAAGAAATGAAGAAAGAAGGCAAAATTAAGAAAAAAGGAGGAAAAGTAAGGAAAAAAGAAAAGAAGCAGAACCAGATGGAAAAGTGAAGGGAAAGAGAAGGTTGGGGATGAAACCTGCTTTAATTGCCTTTCTTTAGCCTCTGTTATTGTGCCTGTGAATTAAAACCCATCTCAGCAGGGCTGTGAGCACTGAAAGTCTCTCTCCTTTCACTTCTTGGGCTGCTTCAGCCACTAAACCAGACAACTCTGGATTTAATCTGAATAAATGATAATAAATAAACCCCTCCACAGCAATGAAACACAAACAGGTAGAACATGGATTTCAAACATCCCACTGACCACAAGAGGAATTTTTATTAGGTTTCCAACCTCCCAGGCAATCTCTTTTTTTCTGGCTGGTCATAAGAAAGAGAGTGAGTGTGAGGGATAGAAGAGGAGCAGACACCAACCAACTAGGATGGAATAGAGGATGCCCGGTCGGTCAGAAGGAGGCTGGATGTTTCGGTCCTGATCTATGGCTTGGATGGGTGGAGTGACACTGATGGGATTCACATGTGCCTGAAAGGAAAAATCACATTGGAAACACAGGAATTAGAAACCCAGGCGGCAGAGCTGGAGGTTTAGCACAAAAACATCTCACTGGAAAAGATATCTGCTGAAACTAGAGGAGAAAGAGCCCTCCTAAGCAAGAGGATGCTCACAGACCATGGCCCTTTTTAAATCAAAATTAAGCAGCAACACACACATTTCTATAGCATCTCTTCTTTGAGAAACAACTTTGTGACAGATCTCTGAGGAAACGAATCAGNGTGCTGGCCCCCAGGGCTGGAGGCAGCTCTGCAGGTGGGGTCTCACCTGGGGGGGCAGAGGGGCAGAATCCCCCCCTGCCCACCCTGCTGCCCACGCTGTGGGACCAGCCCAGGGCACGGGGGGTTTCTGGGCTGGGCCATGTCCAGCCTCTGCCCCACCAGCACCCCCAGCTCCTTCTGCCAGGGCTGCTCCATCTGCCCAGCCCAGCCTGGACTGATCCCAGGGGTTGTCAGAAAAAGCATTGCAGGATTTCATCTGTGTCAATCCAGTTTCCAATGGTATTCCCAGAGCTGCCATTCCCAGCTCTACAAGAACAGTTTCAGTGACCTTGGCTGCTTAACCAGCTGGAATTGGAGCTGCTCAGGATGTGTGAGCACCAGCCTTCCATCCCCTTGGAACAGTCACCTGCATGGCAAAAATGTTTAATGATCTCTTATGAACCTTTCCTTCCACATGCAATTCCTTCTGGCCCCCTTTGCTTTGGAAAGTTCTGACTCCACGTTCTGCAAGACATGGAAACAGGAATGAGGCAAGTCCACTTCTGGCCACATTTTGGCACAGCTTGCTGAGAGCTGGAAGGAATCCCTGAGAGATGCAGCAATGCCTGATGATAAAACTGGAGGGAAATGGGGGGAGCCAGGAGGGGGAGACCAGGCCAAGAGGAGAGGAGAGGCACTTTTTAAGAGGGGAGTGTGGGTGAGCAGCCAGAGGGTCACAAAGCCATGGTTTACCCACCCAGAGGTCACTCCCTCCAGGTTGCTGGAGTCCAGCAAGGTTGAGGAGCCAGGACTTGCAGCCACGCCAAGGGACAGGCACATTGGAGGAGTGGGGATGGGCACCCGCCTCCCCAAAGGGCACTGCTGGCTCCTCTCTGCCCCCCTGCCCGTGGCTTTGTCCCCTGTTGCCATCACACAGGCCAGCCCTTTGTCACCCCCCTCTCCACTCTGGGCTCTTTGGAGAATTAAGCTCTTAAAAGTGTAATGAGGAAGGCGAGCTCAAAATAGGCAGAATGAGAGAAGATATATTTGACATCTGTTTGAATTTTTAAAATGCTCGAGGACTGCATGGAAGTTAAATGTCAAGACAGAAGATTGTGCATAAAACTGACCAAGACTGAAGTGCTATTTTTAAATTTATAGAGCAGTTGAAGCCCTCTCAGAGAAATTAGAGACAAAAACACACCCACAGCAAAACCACTCCTGTTTACTAAGGCTGGTTGTAAACTCACCAGTGCCCAGAGAAGCTGTGGCTGCCCTTGGGAGTGTCCAAGGCCAGGTTGGCCAGGGCTTGGAGCAACCTGGGCTGGTGGAAGGTGTCCCTGCCCATGGCAGGGGTTGGGATGGGATGACCTTTAAGGTCCCTCCCAACCCAAACCATTCTGACATTACAATATTTCAGGTGAAGCTGAAACATCAGAGTCTATGCCAAAACAAGACTAAAATCAGAATTGTTCCCCATGTGCTTTACTTCCCAGTTTAAGGAAAAGCTTGAGTTTAGAACAACTGCATTTGAAATCAAACAAGTTCTAATGAACAGAAGAGATTTTATTCCACACTACCACCTTTATACCGGCTCCTCAGAACCAAAGCACTCGCCTGAAGAGAAAATGTTCTGTAAGAAAATTTAGTATGAGAAAGCCAAGAATAAAATGTGAATTCCATTGTCTTTTTATCCCATAGGAGTTGTTTTTCCAGGTACTGCACACACTTGGAAAGGGCTGCTCATGAGCCAGAAAACACCACTCACCAAGATCAGTCTCCATCTGCTGAAGTCTTTAGGGAGAGAACTATGGAATGCTTTAGGTTGGAAGGGACCTTAAAGTTCATCCAGCCATCCCCATCCAACCTGGCCTTGGACACTCCCAGGGATCCAGGGGCAGCCACAGCTTCTCTGCCCAACCTGTGCCGAGACCTCACCACTCCCACAGGAGACAATTTCTTCCCTATATCCAACCTCAATTTCCCCTCTTTCAGTTTGAACTCATTCCCTTTGTCCTGTCCCTGATGAACAGCCCCTCTCCAGCTTCCCTGGAACGCCTTCAGATCCTGGAATGCTGCTTTGAGTTCTCCACAAAACTTCTCTTTTCCAGGCTGAACAGCCCCAACTTTAATATTTATAGCTGCTTTGAATTAAATAGGCTGATGAGCCTTTGAAGCAGAACTCAAGGTACTTTCATATTGTTTTATCCAGAGATAATGCAAGTATTTCATTCAGATTTATAAATCAGAACCACAAAGCAAAGAAGCAGCCATTGAGTTTGTTAATAAATGTGTAAAAGCACTTTAATAAATTCATCAAAGCACAAACAGGAAGTTTTGGAAGGTGTGCACACACTTTTAATCAAAAATAATAATCCTTAAAAATTTGTAGTCGAAACATGCTTTGATCCACAGGAGGAATAATTATGATCCTTACAGAGGTATCCAACCTTCCTGCAAGAGGCCAAAAACCCTCTACAAGGGTGGTTCTCAGGCTCCAAAAGATGGGATTCCAACCCAGCCCCTTCCAAGGGGGAACATAAAAGGCTTCACAAGCTCTGGCAGAAGCAGGGGATCAAAAAACAAACAAGCCGGGAGAGCTTGTCAGTTGGGTGCTAAAATATGCAGTAATTTATTTATTTTTCCTCATTAGGGAAAAGATCTCAGTTATTGGCTTGGGTTTAATAGACTTCCAGGGGCTTCAGCAGAGCAGAACATGGCACTGGACAGGCCAAAAGCCAGCAGCCAAAGCCCAGCTTGAAACATCCTCACAAATATTCAATTTATAAATTTAATGTCCCTTCCCACCCTAAATATTCCCTGATTCCCATAAGATGTGTCACTCTAAGGGCTGTAAGGACAAGCTTTGCTCGGTTCTCCTCAGCAGAAATACAAAGGATACAAATGCCTAAGTGGGCTGATATTATGAGAATAATAATGACTGACAGAAATTGCCCTGGTTTTTCTTTCTTACCTGAAAAATACAGTAAATAATCAGAGTCCCAAACCTCTGCCTGCATTTGTGGAAGGCTGTTTTAGGCTCCTACTAAGGAGAGTGGATAAAAGGGAATATTGATATTATTCGTTCATTTATTGACACGGTGCTTAATAAATTTAGGACTACAGCTGCATTCAAAAATCCAAATAGGATTTCCAGGCATCTGCCCTGTATTGATTTCAAATTCCATGGTGAATGAAATACAGCTAAGAATGATTCTAAGGGAATCCACAACTGAGATGCAGAATATGTATTTTGGGCTTTCCAGAACATAAAAAAAAAATTAAATTCAAAGTCACTTCTTAAAGAAGCAACATTTTCCAAAGGTTTTGTGCTTATGGAGTAGGTTTGGATCAGACATAAGGGGAAAACTCTTCCCTGGGAGGGTGGGCAGGCCCTGGCACAGGTTGGGCAGAGAAGCTGTGGCTGCCCCTGGATCCCTGGCAGTGTCCAAGGCCAGGTTGGAGCACCCTGGGCTGGTGGAAGGTGACCCTGCCCATGGCAGGGGGTGGCACTGGCTGAGGTTTAAGGATTCTTCCAACCCAGGCCATTTTATGACTCTATTATCTCATCTCATTTTATTTTATTTTATTTTATTTTATTTTATTTTATTTTATTTTATTTTATTTTATTTTATTTTATCTATATACTTGAAGATGCCCACGAATGCCAGACCTCCACCAGAAGGACATGTACAATATCTAATGTTTTTAAAGGCACAATAATCACTACACAGTTGGCAGCAAGGACAGCTTTGCTTTCAAAAAGCAGATTTCCTGTCTTTTCCATGGTCTACCTGAAATGCAATTTTAAATTTACTAACTGTACTTATTTAGGGGGAATTTCTTCCTCTGGGGAAGATGAGGAGGAAAGGGGAGGATGTGACCCATTTCTAGATTTAGAATAACAACGTGATTTTCTGCTCAGGGCTGACTTTTTCATTTGTTGGGGTTTTTATGATATATTTTGGGTTTTATTGCTTATTACCTTGAAAATGATTGTGTTCTGGGAAAGTGAGACACAGTTAACCTTCCTCAGCTTGGACACTGCCTGTTTTATGAGCAGGTAATTTGTTCCTCAGAGAACCTTTCACATGACTGAAGACAACAGACCACAAAGCACCTCCTGCCTGCCTGGAGGTGTCCCTGGCACTCCTTGGCCAGGGTCACCACACAGACAGAAGGAAACATGCTGGAAAAAATAAATCTACATGAAAAGGAAGAGTTCCCCAAGCTTTTTTTGGATTCACCAAGGTGAGCTTCCCATCACAGCCTGCAAGGGATCCCCTGACAGGAGGGGGAAAACCACCATGAGATTTTGATATTGGAGTCAAACACAGCAAGTTCTTTGGGCATACACAGAGACCACGAGAAAATGGAAAGCAAAGAGACACGTGGAGCTCCTGGA
>WBMV01001660.1:497737-582955 GCA_013396655.1 Campylorhamphus procurvoides | reverse complement strand
TGCGGAGCCGGCCCGCGGGCCCCGAGGGCGGGCGCAGGGACTACCTGGTGGAGGCGGCGCGGCAGCTGCGGCTGGCGCTGGAGCGGGACGTCAGCGAGGACTACGAGGAGGCCTTCAACCACTACCAGAATGGCGTGGACGTGCTGCTCCGCGGGGTGCAGGGTGCGTGTGTGCGTGTGTGTGTGTGCGGCTTCCCGGCGGCGCGGCACCGCGGTGGGGACACCCCTCGGGGACACCCTCCGGGACACCCCTCGGGGGCACAGGGCGCCTAGCCGGGCCCGCCAGTGAGGGGCCAGGGCATCCCTCCGGGGACAATGGCAGGGGCACTGGGACGTGCCTGTGCGTGGTGTGGGCAGGGCGCTGGGCACCTGTGCAGGGAGTGTGTCCCCTCCGGGAGAAGGGTGAGGGGCTGGGGCAGCGCTCTGGGTGCTGTGGCCAGGGCACCGGGGCGTCCCTGTGCGGGGTGTGGCGGTCCCCTCACGGCCACCCTTTGCACCCATCGCAGTTGACCCCAACAAGGAGCGGCGGGAGGCCGTGAAGCGGAAGATCACGCAGTATCTGAGGCGCGCCGAGGAAATCTTCAATTGCCACCTCCAGCGGGTTGCAGGGGGTGGCAACACCACTGCCACGGTGAGGGGCTGGTGTGGGGCAGCGTGGGTGGGATGGCAGCGGATCTGGCACCGGGAGACTGGGGGACATGCACGCATAAAGCAGCCCCAGTGAGCCCCCTCGTCTGCCCCACAGGACAGTGGTGTAGGGAAAATGGCAGACCCATCAAGCTTCAGAGTGTCCTGGCATACCAGTGGTTGTGAGGGAGCTGGCAGCTCTCTGTCCTGCCTGAATCGAGGAGCTGACATGGGCCCAGCTTGCCTGAGGTGCTCCCAGGACCCCCTCCCTCTCAGTGTATACTTAGCTTGCTGTCACCATAGTGAAAATGGCCATTTTTGGAGAGACTGAAGCTGCTGCAGGGAACCACCTTGTCAAATGTTAAAAATGTCATCTTCCCTGTCGTTGTTCCCATCTGTATGGAAACCAAGGATGATGGCTGCTTGCTGAATAGTGGGAGGGAGGTAGTTAAATAAAGGAGAAGGAAGTGAGGCTTGGCAGAGTCGGGGCTCAGTAAGGAGGATGAGGGGAGAAAGACAACTACTTTCCACGTAGATTCCCTTAGTGCTGAGGCAGTCCAGATGTAGCTATAAATTTTGAGTGATTTTAACTCTGCTGCAGGTACAAGCTTTCCCTGAAAAGTTCAGAAATCCAGGGGCTGGCCAAGAAAATAGTCCAGCTGATGTTAGGGATGAATCATGGCACTTGGACTGTTGTCTCTGAATGTTGACCAGCTGGGCAGTATTGCTGCCTCCTCTGAAAAATGTGGGGACTTCTCCCACCCTGTGTCATGGACAGTTGCATCTCTAGGTCCTTCATGCTCTTGAATCACTGCCTTGCAGGGCTACAGCAGCCTGCGCTTCCGACCCATCAGGACACTGAGCTCGGCAGTGGAGAATCTGAGACGGTGTAAGGTTGTGGGAGTGATTGATAAGGTAATGACCCGATGTGGAACTGGGAGGGTGAGGCTGGGGCTGGACCAAAGGAACTGTAAACTGGAGGGTCCTTGCAGCTGGGATGGAGGTGCCAGCCCCTAGCATGCCCACAAAGGAATGTAAGGGTATCCAGTCCCACCAAGAAAAATTCACAGGACAGGATTCAAGACCTGTTAGGAGTTAATCAGGAAATCTCTTCATGTCTCCATTATTTTTGCTCCCACATTATTTATAAGGAGGTTGATGCATCCAGTTCTTTCCCACACATGGGAAGGATGTGCGGGATCTTTGATGCCTAAGTGTTGCAGTGGTAGACTCCTATGGATGATCTAGACCTCAGCAGAAAATGAGCTATCTGGATGAATAACTAGTAGTTCATGATCTTGGAACAAAGATGCCAGGCTTACTGACCCCACAGACACACTGCACATTGCTATCCACTGCCATTCCCACATCTCAGTTTGTCAGGACTGATGTGGTTCTCCTGTCCTGTCAAGGCCCAGGTTTGAGCCCAGCACACCCCACAGAGCTTGAAAGGAGCACTGCAAAACCCTTTAGTGGGAAGGGAGTAAAATGGCATGGGAGTCATCTGTTGGTTTAATTAACTTTCTGCTTCCTGGCTATCTCCTTGTTTATGACATGTGTTTTGTCTTTCAAAAGTAAGGATTTGAGCCCCACCAAACTCCTCTAGTTGGGTGAGAGTTTGTTTCTGTTTCAGAGTTGAGTGTCTTGGGTCATTCCTGTAGGCTGTGTGTTGGGGTGGAAGCAGTCAAGCCTCTGACAGGTACTGTACATACTGCTTCCAGGTACAGATTGTCCAGGATCCAGTCACTGGTGGGACTTTTATACTTAAGGTGGGTGCTTTCAGTTTCTTCTGCCTGTTTCACCCTGTCATGCCAGGACCTCCTTGTTCAAGCAGATGGCTGGGGCAGGTGAGAGGGCCAAAAAAATAGCAGCTCTTAGAGGTGTTGGAGAAAGTTCTTGGTTCACAAAGCTTCTTTCGTCTGCCTCAGCCATCCTCTGTGTTCAGAAGGGAAATGGTTCTCCTTGGTCATCTGTTTCTCTGCCTTCTAATGCTTCAAGCCAAGACTTATGCCCCTGTTAATCTGGATCAACGCCTGAAACAGGTTGTCGGTGAGGAGTGCTCAGTACAAGTTCTAGAGTATTTTCCAATCCCCTTGGAACTAACAATAAAGGATTTCAGTAACTGGACAAGGAGGATCTGGCATGACCAGGAGAACCATCAGTTTCAGGGGAAAAGGAGAAAGGGCTGGCGCTGGCATGGCAGGTTCCTGCCTGAAGGGAGCAGGGGTGGTTGTTGGGTGGTCACTGCTCTGGACCAGCAGTGCCCTCTGGGTCCCACAGTACAGGTGGGGAGTGCCCTGACTTGGTGGAGCTTTGCAGAGGGCTGCCTTATCACAGCTGGGTGCCGGACTAGCAGACATCTCTGCATGAGCCACAAGTTTCCACACATGGGGAGCTCCATCGCAGGTGACACAGGGGAGCAGCCACGGAGCTTAGGAGATGGCATGTGACCTTCTGGCTGGCCTCCAGCCCTGCCAGGTGCTAAGTTGCAGGGAGTCCAAGTCCCTACTGTGCTGTAATGCCCATCTACCTGTACTTGCTCAGAGCCTCCCCAAATCCCATGTTGAGACACGTGAGCGACAGACCATCATTCCTCATGGGGTCCCCTTCATGGTCAAGCTGTTGTGCTACTATGTGAGTGAAGACTCCATTTTCCTCCACCTGGAGCATGTGCAGGGTGAGTGGGAACAGCCTTGCCTCCCATCTGTGAAGCATCCTGATTTATCCCTAATCTCCCTTTCTTTAAAATCCCAAATATGTTTCTTGTACTGTTTTGGGACTGTTTTTTATAGTGATGGCACAAGCTGTCTTCTTCATAGAAGGATGGTGGGTGCCAGGGCTTGGAGACTCTGGACAGAACTGCTCACCTGTAGTAGGAATTATGGAGTTTTGATAAGAACTGACTGAGGATGTAAACTAGAAATGGGCTTATGGAGACCTACAAGGAAAAAGAGGTTGTGTGCTGGGGGAGGTGGGGGTGTTGTATGGAAACTAACCTTAGGGACCACTGTGTCTCATGGGAGGGAATTCCTTTAGATTAAGTTGATGTGATCCAGCGTCTTGAAAAGAGAAACCTCTTCATTTTACTGGCATTGTCTGGCCATGACAGGAAGGTGATGGAGAAGGAGAACAAAGTGAGGTACTTCACCTGGATGTTGTAGAACAAAACAATGTTTTGACAAGATCTAAGGGAGGAGATGAAAAATTGGGCATTAAGAGCAGGAAGCACACTGGGGTTTGAGTACAACAAGGAGCCATACTTGAAATTTGTCCCAGATCCTGGTGAAGAAGTGTGACAAGGTGGAAGCTTGTCCCAAGGAGCTTCTTTGCTCTCTACTGCTTTATTGGATGTGTGGGGAAGAGCAGGTGGAGTTCAGCAATGACGGGTGGATGCTGATTTGTGTTGGAGCCTCAACTCCTTGTGCGCTGCTGAAGGCTGAATTTGCAGAAAGCAGCCAGCACTGAATGTAATGAGGCTGGGAAGCCCTGGCAGCACACTGTGGCTCCAGGGGTCCCTGTTCTGGCTTATCCCTGACCCACAGGCTATGGGCCATGCTGTGGGATCTCTCTGGCATCTCCGTCACATAGGAAGAAAAGGCTTTCAGGGAAAGGTGGGGATGGTGGCAAGACTAGGGGCATCTGTGAAGATGTGGCTGGTGTGTGACATGGGAGTGACAGAGCTGGGACCAAGGAGACTATGCAGAATGGGGAGCAGAGCTGCTAAAGGAGGAGACTTTGATGTGCTAGGTCCTAGGGGGAGCTCTGGTGTTGAGCATGGTGTGCTTGTAGGGCTGGCGAGTATTCTGCATGGACTTGAACTTTGCTTCAGGGGAGATTAATGATGCTCAGTCACATCCTCAGTATGTGGGCCTTGGCCTGTGCCTGAACAGGCCATTTCCACAATGAGGGAACCAGGGATACTTTGTGCCTCAACACTTGTTCTTCTTTCTGATTTCCAGGGGAGACACTGTGGTCTCACCTCCGCTCCAAGTACTGTGTCCAGCAGGACTCTGCCAGTTCAAACACCATTCAAGCCCTGAGGGACCGTGGCAGAGAGGATGGTGTGGGAAGCTCCCAGGGTGGCAGCCAAGCTTGGTTAGGCAGTGGCCTCCCAGGGTCTGCAACCCACCGAAACACTGATGCCTCACTCCCTCAGGAACAGTCCTCTGGGCCCACAGACCCTGGCTCAGGAAACCACCACCAGCTTCTCCTGGCTCCCGTTGGTGGCATGAGGGCTGCACCTGGAGGACAGGATTCAAGCATGACACAGACTGTGTCTGGTGTAGTGGACTATTTTCCAGCAGCATCAGCCAAATGTCCTGGCCACCCTGAGGGCCAGGGCCTGGATGTCTACCCCTGGGATGATCTAACCAGTGACACAGGCTGCATATTGGAGAGAACAGCCTCCCAACAAGACCCCAGGCTTCCCCAGGACCCTGCCTCCAGACCAAAAACTATGAGAGGGGGCCAGCCAGGGGCAGGGGAACAACAGTCTCAGATAGTGTCTGAGATCTCCCGGCCTCAGCCTTTCCTGAACTTGGGTCAGAGGCAGCTTCCTGCAGGAGTTGTCCCATCCAGCTCTGGCAAGCCATGTGGGCCTGACCCTACAGTGTGGGAACCCTCACAGGGAGCAAGCCTGACCTGTGGCTGGCTCAGCAAGCAGCAACCATCAGAACAATGCAAGGCTTTGGCTTCCCACAAGCAGAACCAGAGAGCGTGGGCTGTGAAAGAGGAGCAGGTGCAGCAGTGGGCAGCAGAAATCCTCCTGGCCTTAGAGGGACTTCACCAACAGGGCGTACTGTGCCGGGACCTCAACCCCAGGAACCTGCTGCTTGATGCAACAGGTAGGTACTCCCCCACACTACTTTCCCAAGGAGGATGGTGCTGGTCTCTCAATTGGGAGGCTGCTGTTTGCTCCATTTCCAGGAGACATGGACTTCTCTTGAGTTTACTTTGGAGGATGGTGGGAGTTTGGGGAAGTTTGGATGTTTCTGAAATTGAAAGTGTGATCTCACATTTTTCAAGTGGTTAAGAGTTGGCTCTGTAGGAGGAGAGTCAAGTGCCATAGCCACAGGAATGTATTGCCCCTGCTCCCACGTGTGGGCTGGCTGACTGGGAAATCCCAGCACGGGGAAGTTGAGACCAGCTGAACTGTGCCTGAGGTTAATGGAACGGCAGTTTTCTGCTTGTAGTTACTGTCAGCTGGGGTGTTCTGGAGCCATCCCATCCCTTTAAGCTATGCATACAGCTCTTAAGTGCAAGTCACTGCTCAACTGGCAACATCTGGGGCAAACTGGAGAGCTACAAATTGCTTAAGAAAAGAAAAATGCAGAGTTTTGCAAGAGGAAAGCTAATCTTCCCCTTCCCCCTCCTCCCCCACCTTTAAAAACCTTTCCTCACCACAGCCTGCACTGAAGTCTGTGAGCTTGGAGCCCAGCTAACCAGTCTCACCAGCTCAGAGTGCTGGGCATCCTGGGCAAGCACTGGGGAAGTGAGGGGTGTGTGATGCCAGGGGATGCACAGTGTCTCTGTGTTCAGGGCGTGATGGGCCCACTGCCCTAGCTGTTCCTGGTTATAGAGATATGGCTTGGCTTAGTGCTCTGACCAAAGTCCCTAGTCCTGTCCTAACCTGGTGCTGTTCTGCAGGTCATGTCTGCCTCACCTTCTTTGGCCAGTGGGCAGAGGTGGAGCCCCAATACTGCAGCCAGGCACGGGAAGAGCTGTACAGTGCTCCAGGTAAGGGATGTGTTCTCTGCCTTCTCCTGGTCTCTACCGAGTGCCACTGACTGGGGTGAGAGGGCTTCTGTGGGCAGTGAGATGTGCCCAGCATGGTATGGCTGCTTGTGCTCCCTGCCTTCAGCTCTAACCCCTCTCTGGCTCTTTCTGCAGAAGTTGGGGGGATTGTGGAGCCCACTGAAGCAGCTGACTGCTGGAGCTTTGGCTCTCTCTTATATGAATTGCTGACAGGAGTGGTAAGAGGCTGAGGAGCTGTGCAAGGAGGTGGGGGGGGAGGAGAAGGTGACACTGGAGTACAAGGGCTTCCTGCTGTGCAGGGGCTGGGAGCGTGCCTTGCTCTGCTGGCATATCAGTGATTTGCCAGGTTGCTTTAGTCATGTGATTCCTAGTGCCTATGCATGGTCTCTGTGTGTTAAAGGCCCTAGATTTTAAATCCTGTTGTGTATGACGAGTTGTGTGGCAAGGAAGGCTCAGCAGGGAGCTCCTACCCTGCCCACTGCCTCTGCTTATCATCACCCTTTGCCTCCTGCAGCCACTCTCCCAAAACCATCCAGCAGGGATTCAGCCTCACACCCAGCTGCATCTGCCAGAGGGGCTCAGCCTGTCTGCCACATCACTGCTCACAGAGGTGAGGGACTTGGGCAGATGGGAGGGAGGACAGGGCTAGAGGCTGGGGAAAGGCAGACCGAGTTGCTTTTCCACTGTTCCCATCTACCTCTCCTGCTGCCCCATCCCCTTTGCAGCTCCTGCAGTACAATCCAAAGCGGCGCTTGGGCTCTGGAAGAGGTGGCATGGCGAAGCTGAAGTCCCACTCCTTCTTCAGTACTGTCCCATGGAACAAGCTGGTGGGCTAGGCAGGCTGTGCTTCTATCAGGATGCTGGGCACCGAGCTGCTGTCCCTGGCATGTGCAACCCCAGGTGGCACTGGCAGCGTTGCCTGATGGGGAAAGTTTGCCTCAAGGGCTGCCCTGGGGTGGTGGGGTACCCATAAAAGGTTTTGCAGCCTTACTTGTCCAGTCTCTGCTTGTTTGTTGATATCTCCAAAGAGGAAGCTGCAGGCTGGGCCAAGCTGTCTTCTCGTCCATGTCCTCTCTGGGGAGAAAGGGAGCCTGGGTGCCCACCCCCAAGGAGAGGCCACGTGCCCCTTGCTCAGCTTAGCACTTCACCCTGGAACATCCTGTTTTTTATCTTTGCTGTTACCACAGTGACCTCCCTGCTTTTTTTTTTCTGTGGCTTTCAAATGCAGCCCCTCTGGGCCCTGCTGGCTGGAGCCCGAGCCTGGGGTCTGTGCCCATCCAACTGCATGTGTATGGAGGTAATGCCCCACTGCTGTCGGTATGAGACAGGTGGGAACCCTCTGCTTTTCTCTCCCTTGCCCTCTGAAAAAATAAACCACTCATTACTGCTTGCAGAAGTGTCCTTTTGTTTCTGAGATACACTAGCCAGGCCTAGGCCAAAAGCATGCTGAGAGCACCCCAAATTTTTCTCAAACCTGCCTGGAAGCCCTGGGTTGGTGTCATGCCCCCATGTCGCCCATAAGCACCCTGCAGCCAAAACCCAGACATCTCCCCTCCTGCCCAGCTTGCCTCACAGCCTCTCAGGTCTGCACAGCTCAGATATGGGGGAAATGCAGAGTGCCTGTGTATTCGTTCAGCATTGACTTTTGTCATCATTACCTGTGGTGGTTCCAGCCTCCTGTGCCTGGTGCTCCTTCCAGCTGGCAAGACAGCAGCACAGCCAACCTCACGGCTGTGCTTTGAGTATGGTCATCCCTGGCAGACCCAACAGTGAGGGTTTAAAGGGTTGAACTCTAAAAGCCAGCACACATGGAATGAGACCAAGTGTACACACATTCAGGATGGAACAAAAAGAAGCATGAACACCTGTGTCTGCCAACAGCCCGAAGAGGCTGCTGTGCAAGTCAAAGCCACAGGCTGAAGGATGAGCTTGCAACAGGAGCATTGTAATTCTGGCTCTCCTCTCCCAGCACTCCCTCACATTGCTCACTTATCCCCAACAGTAAGGAATTACTGGCACCAGTGAAACTTCTCTGTGGCTAGCTGGTTCCAGCTCCTGCTTGCCACCAGCAGTACACCTTGCTGGCTCAGCGTGGCACTCAGGCAGCAGCAGGAGTGCTTGTCCACCAGAGGGAAGCAGAGCCCAGGAGAAACTTTTCTACTGCGCCTGCAAAGGTAGGGACACCTCAAAGGCTCTGAAGAAATGGAAGGACTAAATGGGAGCTGACCAGTGATGCCACAACAGGAGCAGCTGAGCCTGGGACTTTTCCTCTTCAGGGCAGCCTGCACAGCTGAACCCTCCAGCTGCAGGCCTGCACCCTTGTCCACCAGCCTCCTCGTCCTGTGATTCCAGAGGAAGGACCCTGTGGCCAAAGCCAGAGTGTGGCTTCTTGCAACTCAGTGTCATGGGTGTCACCCAGGAAGGTCAAAAGGAAGGAAGCTTCAAGCATGACCCTCTTACAGCAGGCCATGACAGCGCTGATTAAATAAAGCAGTTTGCTAGGCTGCACCATTTTAAGAGCTTGACTGTACATTCACCTCTTAGGTAGTTCAAAGGCCTCATTTATTGCAGCTCCAGGCAGAATACAGGCATTGCCCTTCCCCAGGCTCATGGGCCCTCCATATCTTAAACCAGCATGGAGGGCTGGGTGCTTGCAGCAGTTTTTAATCAAAACCTTCTCTTTCACTCAATCTAGTTGTTTGCAAAACTGACTAGACTCTTTGCCTCTCCCAGAACAGGGAAAGGGTTTTTCCTTTCCTCCTAACCTTCTACCTCAGCTAGGGCCAGGCAGAGGAAAGCTGACTCCACACACTGGTTTGTCCCTAGCTGCCAGGAAAATGCCGGCCCCAGTACTAGGAACTGTTCTCCCTTTCATCAGTGTGCCAGCTGTGAGTGCTATCATTTTCTGTTAGAAGGGGCTGCCCCCTTTACCCGTAGCTGGGAAGGACAAATGGTTCTCTGAAGTTGATGTCAGAGCTGGGAAAACCCTGCTGTGATCCAGGAATGATTTTGTATTGTTCCAACAAGGACAGCTCCTTGGGGAAACAGCACCACAGCCAGCTTCTGCTTTACAGTACTTTGATCGTGCTTCCTTTCTCCCTCTGCAACTTCCAACAGCCTTCCCCACTTGCATGATTAACAACTCTCCCCTGCTGTAGCAGTGAAAACCCAAACTAGGCCCCACACCTCTACTTTATGAGCCTGTCCTAAGTCTCCCTCTCGGCCATCATGCCCTTTAGCAAGCACTGGGAATTCTTCACCATCTGTAATAGTTCTATTGCTAGACCAAGAAAAGGATGATTTCCAGCCCTGAAAACTTCATCTTTGCTGAGAAGAGCCAATTCTTGAGGACAGCAGAGTTCACAGGCAAGCCTCAATTTAGTACCACCATGATAGGCCCAGCTCCCACTGCCTTTTTTCTCTCACCATCAGATAAGAGGCTTCTTACACCACACTAGGGATGCTGCTGATGCCTGAGTCCTCGCCCAGGAGCTGCTCCCTCAAACACACCCCACTTTTCAGTCTTTGCCCATTTTTATTTCATTTAAAATCTGCTGTGTTAAATATTTTAGTTACAAGGTCTGTGTAGGGGGTAAGAGTAATAGACTCTGCAGGCACTAGCAACCCCCTCACCCCTCAATACATGTGTGCGCTATCAGGTTAAGGACTCATCCCTCCCCCCAAAACCAGCACCCATGGGCTGGGATATACATTACAGTGAAAGGCCTGGCCCCCCCAGCTGTGTCTCTGCTGGTAGCAGGCCAAGCCCCCGCACGCAGGAAGCCAGCAGTCAGATCCACCACCAGTGAGCTGTGATTCAAGGAGAGTTGTTGGGGGCTCGTTCTCACCCCCGTGTTGGGTCTGTAATGGTGAAAGGGTCCCCAGGAACAGTGCTACCTCCACAGAGGTCACAGGCTGTGCTCACCTGGACATGAACATTCACACCACAGTGACCAGGCTGGTGAGAGACAATCAATCTCCAAGGGAAAGTACGGGAGCTGCTACCACCATGTTACAGTCTGCGGAGGGAGTGTAACTAGGGCACTGCCAGAAATGTAACACCTACCTCAGGCCCTGCTCTGATCAAAACCTCTGCTGCAAGCAGCCTGGGGGATCCCCCACACTGCCCTTCCAAGGCAGATGAGTGTGAAATATTTTCAAGCAAAATATGGACAGTAGCCTTTCCTCTCCTCTCCTTCCCAGGAACCTTAGTGCTAGGCAATAAAGCTGAACCCATCACAGAGGGGTGGGGAAAGTACCCTAGCACAGCAGCAGCAAGCAGTTCCCGGTGATATTGGACAAGCTGGAGGTGAGAATTTGGTGATGAGAGGGAGAGGATGCCATACAGATATCTCTGGAAAGGCAGTGCCATTCAGTGGCTGGCCCACTGCATGGCAGTTCTTGTGAGATACTAAACCTTCATTAAATAGAATAGGAAAGGAGGTAGGAGCTATCCCTGTAATTCCCTCTGGGACAGCTCCAATCACAGCGGAGGGAGAGAGACTGGAATGACCCCTGCCAATTCCTGAATGCCCTGCATTGTCCCTGCTGGTGCTGCGGCCTGTCCTGGGTGGGTTGTGTGGGGGTGTGGCTGCTCTACAGGTCGAGCAGCAGCACACGGGGGTCCTCCACCGCTGCCTTGATCTTGCGCAGGAAAGTCACCGCCTCCCTGCCGTCGATCAGCCGGTGATCGTACGTCAGTGCCACGTACATCATAGGCCGCACCTCGATCTGAGGGGAGGAAGAAGACAGGGATTAGTGCGCTCAGCCCTACTGCCTGAATGATCCCCCTCCTGTGAATTTCGGGAAGACCTGGCTTTGTCCTGCCCTGAATCCAGGGCTCAGTCCCTCCTGGATGTGTACTGCCTGGCAGGATTACCCCCTTGCTCACTCACCCCAGGCTGGGTCCACACCACACACAAGACCATGTCCCTTTCTGGAGCTGTGCCCCAGCACAAAGGCTACAACCTTCTCCTCCTCCCTGCACCTAACCAGATTATGTCCAATTCTCCCCTGCATGGATAGGAAAGATCCCCTGCACACCTGAGGCAAATGGGCCAGCAAAGCTGCCCTACAGCCATTAGTCTCTGCTTATCCTTCACATTAAAGTCTTTTAGAAGCTGACACCAAAAGATACAGACTGTAGTACTCAACCCACTGAGCCCTCTCCTCTGTTCATCTAAAACCTCCATTGCAGGTCAACCTACCTTGCCTCCCACAGCCACAGGCCTGTCAAAGATGGCATGCATGCCTAAGATGGCAGACTGGGGTGGGTTAATGATAGGTGTCCCAAACAGTGACCCAAAAACCCCTCCATTGCTGATTGTGAAAGTGCCACCATCCATGTCTTCAATGGCCAGTTCATTCTTCCGTGCCTAGAAGAAAAAGTAAGGTCTTAGAAAGCCACACAGATCACAGAGAGCAAAGGACAAAGATTTGGA
Organism: Campylorhamphus procurvoides; assembly: GCA_013396655.1. Taxonomy (NCBI): domain Eukaryota; kingdom Metazoa; phylum Chordata; class Aves; order Passeriformes; family Dendrocolaptidae; genus Campylorhamphus; species Campylorhamphus procurvoides. The sequence continues at coordinate 571,134 of WBMV01001660.1, read as the reverse complement.
TGTTTACTCTCTCCAGGAATAAATACTGATTGCAAGAGCTTTGCTTATTGATCTGTTCAGCTGAAAACAAGCACAAACTGAAAATGCATTCCATCTTTAGAACTGAACATTTAGTGGCTTTAGGTCTTGCCTTTTGCTTCCAATCCCTGCTTTTGCAGCAAAGAGACACAGGGACTTCTACCCCAGGGCAGTTCAGCCTTGGCCTCTAAAGACAAAGGTGAAGACACACCATGTCACTAATGCATAGTCTGTGGTCTTCTGAAAGGGCAACAAGTAGATAGAGCTGTCCTGGAAGGCACAGGCACAGCTACAGATGTAACTGGATCACTTCCCACAACAGAGCTTCATGTATTAGGGGTCAGAGATGATGACACAGAGAAACCAGATCAATTCATACCTATCCAGCACTCCCAATTCCTCCCATGCCTCTCAGCCCCCTTCAGAAAAACCCCCAACTTTCCTTACCTTTTCCCCCAACTCGTAGATAGCACGCTCTATGTCAGCAAAGTTCATGTTTTCTACATTCCTAACCACAGGGACCACCAGACCCTGTGGAAGAGCAAAGTGCATGAATAGCAAATTCAGTGCAGTGACACACAGATAGTGTTATGGGACAGGAGCTAGGCCACAGACCCACAAAGTTCCTGCCTGCCCCTCAGCACACAGCAGGTGGTGGGCAGAGCTGCCTAATGCCCTGGCAGCCTGATGGGAAACCTGACATGACACATATCAAGGGCTGACACCACAAATAAGCCATTATCTTTGTCTTTGTTAGCCTGTCTCATAACATCAACCAGGTCTGTCTGGATGCAGCTCCACATTCATAAAAGCAGGTGAGGCACTGGGCAGATTCCAGCTGCCACCTCTTTCTCTGCAAGAAGCGTGGAGTCCCTTTATGCTGGACCTCCCCTAGACTTTGGGAGCAGTGATAGAACTTCAGTCCTGGTCAAAACTCTGCCTCACAACAGAATTTCCTAATCAAGAAGGTAATTCATTAATTCCACATCTGTATCTTCATCCCATACTGTCCCTGGACAGGAACATCTCCACGCAACAGCACAGCAGTGTTAGCCAAAGAACATGACATGGAACGCTTTTCCTGTCTATGCTATACCCTCATGGATCCATGACAAAAAATGGTTTTCCTAATTTAGTCCTACTCATTAACAACTAAGATCTCTATTGACCCTGTTACCACATCTCCTAGTAAGTACGCAGAATATTCTTGGTCCTTCATCTGCTCTCAAAACCTATCTCACCAGCCAACAATGTATCAGATGTCTCATTTACATAATCAGTCTCATTAGTTAATTTCTGCTGCAGCAGAGTGCAAAGCTGAGTTGGCTCAAAGTCTATCACCATCCCAGATCAAAGGCTGCAGGAAGCACAGACACAGCATCCAAGATACCTACCCGTGGAGTTGCTACAGCGACACTAATGTCCACATAGTCCCTGTACACAATCTCTTTGGTCGTGTCATCAATCACTAGAAAGAGAAAACATTTGTGTTACACATGCAGTACTCAAGATCAAGGGTTCAACAGGCCAGAAGTAGACACAAAATCAAAACAACTTGCTCATGTCTAGCTTAAATGTAACTCCAGAAAAGAATGAGTCCTTGCTGCACCTGTGTGAGAAGCATCGGGATAAACACAAAGAAAACCCAGTCCATATAGGTCAGTCCTCCTCAGTTATTCTCCTCTTGGTTATTCGGCTCCTCTGGGTTTCAGCAAGCAGTACTGACACCCCCTGGGAACTGCACTGTGCCTACAGCAGCTACCTGTACACCAGCTAGCAGACTCTGCCCTCTGCGGGCTGCATACACATGGCCCAAGCCCCAGTCCTGGCCTCCCCTTCCTAACAGAGCCCCTCTTGGCAAGATGTCCTCTACCTACTTAAGTGGCTTTAGTAAAACCAGCTGCAACATGCAGGACTGTTCCTGTTTTTTCCCGTGTACCTGATTTGCTTGTCCAAGCTATTAGTCCTGTCATGGACTGGGCCATCTGCTTTCCCCCACTGCCACATTCGCTGGTGAGACATGCAACTTCATCACTCACCTGCATTCACAACAGGCTGGTCCTGCAGAGCAAAAGCTGCAGCTTTCACAAAAGCTGACATGAAACCTAGCTTCAGGTTGTGCTTTTTCAGGAAGGTATCCTTGTGTACAGTTCTCATCTCTCGGATGTTGCTGCAAAATGCATGATAATGTGGGTAAGCAGGGAGTCCAAGAAAACATTGTTCTCTGACTCCGTAGGAGATTTCAACGTCAGCCCCAAGGACTGCAAACCTGCACCACCAAGTGGGAAATCACCAGTTTGCTGGAAAAGCCTTAAAATGTCTAAGGTACTGAACATGGCTCTAAGGCTCCTGCCAAAGGATTTATCAGGAACTGGTCCTGGACCACAAACTCAACATGACAGGGTTAACCTGCGTGACCCATGCTTCCAGGCACAGAAGCAAGATGGGGCATGATACATTTCCTGTTTAGGCCTGATTTTGCCACTGATTCTCTGGAGACACCAGTGCTCATACCCATGCTGCACCACAGACAGCAACTGCAGGTGTGGCTGGGCTGACATAGAAGGGTGAAAAAACAGCAAATGCCACAAGCAGAAAAGATGCACAAGGTGATCAAAGCAAAAGACCTGTCACTCTGCAAGTCCAGCACCATCAGCACAACACCATCTCTGTATCCAGCTCTCTTTGAGGTGGTTTTGGGAGTTTGAGTGAATACAAAAGAAGTCTTCCCAGGGGCTACGGTAATGGATGCCAGCCCACCCACAGCCCTCCATCAGACTAATGTTTTCCCACTGTGTCTGTTTATCAAAATTGAAGGCATTTACAAAAAGTCAACCAAGCTGTGGCTACAAGCTCTGCCTTTTCCAGTCTAACACCAGCTGCTGTGTAATTGCATGGTCTATCCCTCCCTTCTTCAGAGACCTTGAGTGTTTGAAGAGACAGTTTCAGCAAGAAGCAAGGTTCTCTGTGGTTTAGAGTGTTTGCTTTCCTGCACCTAACCTTGTTTAGAGCTAGGATTACTGCCCAAAGACATTAGTGCCTCCCAAGACACAACTGCAGCAATGAGGACATGGTTTGCTAGGGAATTGTCTCATTATGTCCTCCTCCTTTCAGACACTGACCCCCATGGGAAGCAGGAGGCCCCAGCACAGGTCCCCACAAGTCAAGCTCCCAGAATCAATCCAAACCACATTACCAGATGCAATGAGAGCCCCATGCTGGCGTAAAGCGACACCTCAATGAGCCTCTGAGAGGAGATAAAGCTGCAGCACTTCCCTCTAATCAAGACTATTTTGCCAGCCTTATTGTTCTGAGACCCAAATATTTACATGTTTTGTCTTAAGGAGCAGAATAGGATTTCACAAGGCAATTAGATTTGGGCACAATTTCCCCTTAATGCATTGTAACATAAGCTGCCCACCCTCCAAAGCCATTAGTGTGTTCAGTCCACGCAAGCACTTGAGTCAGGAGACCCCCCGCCTGCTTGGAGGGGACAGGAAAGGATGCTAGTCCATCTCTGGAAAGCTGTACCATCTGACAGCAAAGACCTCAGACCTAAGCAATGCTCACCTGAAAGGCTGATGAGCCCTGGAGAACCACCTCACTGGGAGTTAAATACTTTCAAAAGCCAGTGGGGTGGCAGAAAGCAGATGCTACATCTTGCTGTCTTCTAACAGCCACTACACTAGTGATACTAGTCCCTCCTGCTCTTTTGCTTAACCTTTACCAGTCCTCCACCAAGAAGCACACAGAAGAGGAACCAGACTACCCCTTTTACAAGCAGCAGGTGACTCCTGAGGAATGACAGGCCATTAGGAAGATAAGCACCCTTCATACCGCAACACAAACATGGCCCCAAAGAAGCTGTGCAGACTGTGGTAAACACCTAAGAAAGAGGTCCCAAAAGACATGTAGCCAAACCCTCCAAAGAGGACCAGTAAGGTTTTGACTGCTCCTCACCTCATATCGATCTCATTGAAAGTGGTCAGCATGGCACAAGTATTCTGAGCCTCTTTCAGCCGCTGAGCAATACGCTGGCGCATCCTATTCATTTTCACCTGAAAATTAAAGAGGTGTAAGCAGAAGCTGCCTCAAGCTCATCCAAGGGGTAAAATGCACAAGAAACTCAGGCCCTTCTCCTGCCATCTAGTTGACTAGTAATGGATGCCTAGGGCCAAGGTTTTCGGTCTAGGTCTCCCAGAGGAGCATAATGGGCTGCGGACTTGATTTAACTGCTCAGCTCAACACAGTTTACTTGTAATGCATTACTGTATAACTGCTTCAAACCTCTAGGTGCCTCAGGACCTTCAAGCATGCATAGCCTTCCAGCATGTGGCTAATGTGAGAAGAGCAAGACTGCTAAAAAGCAGTTTGCTTAACCATGTTCTCTTAAGAATGCACAAGGCAGCTGCAGCAGCCTCAACCCTTTGCTGAGGGCTTGTGGACAGACCAAGCAACTCATGCCGAGTCCTTCTGTCCTCAACCAGCACAGCTCAAGACAAGACTTTTGCCTAGAAAAGACCTGTGTCAGATTGGTCCTGGCTCTTCCTCCACCCCACCTGTGAGTGGTTCTGTCATGCAGAGAATTTCCCCATCTGTCACAGCCCCACTGAGCTGTGCGTGTACCAGAACAGATTATCACCTAGCAACAGAAGCACTGGCAAGGCCCCTGTTCCCACAGCTTACCCTATGCTCTGATCTGGCACCTTTGGTGGGCACTGCCTCCCCAGGAGGGGCTGCCACTGGGGCTGCAGCTGGCTTCACCGCAGACACTGAGGGTAAAAAAAAACATCTGTCAAAAGGGGAAGCCAGGTAGAAAACCTCGAGGTAGGAAGCACATTTGAGCTCTTTGCTTAAGCAACACAATGCAGAAGCTGCCTTGAACTGGGTTGGGACGGTTCCATGAGCATAGCTGAGCTCTCCAGTCTGGAGCATGCAAGGGAATAATGCAGGAAGCCTTCACCATAAATGCCAGACTTTGCTGTCTTTAACCTTACACACTGTCCCCAAAGAAGAGAGGTTTGAGAACAGGAACAAACAGCTGTTGCCTCACCTGGTTTGCTGTCGATGGGCTGAGTTGACACAGGCGGCACTGGTGGCATTGTAGTGGGAATTGGTGCTGCAGGAGGGGGAGGAGCAGCTGCAGCTACAGGTTCAGGGGTTGCAGGAGGAGGAGGGGCTGCTGCTGCTGGTTTAGCCTTGGCAGGAGCAGCTGAAAGACAAGGAAGAACCATGGTAAGGGCAACAGCTTCCACTGCCAGGGATCTGAGAGTCCAACTAACTTGATAAAAGTTAACCCTCCAGCAGAGCGCCTTTATGTTCTCAGCACTACTGAACTGACAGGAGTCAGCACAAGAGAAACCCATGGTGGAAGTGTTTTACTCATCAACACCCTTAATCTCATCACTGTCCAGGAGACTGGATGCTACAGAGAAGAGGGCAGAGAAGGCAGTTTTATCAGAATTCTCAGCTGGATTCCAGAGGGAACAAAAGAGAAGTTCCCCCCTCAGAAGGACAAATTATATTTTTCTAATGGGCAACAGTATAGGAGTATTTTCTTCCAGCTACAGAGGCAAATGGAGGAATTATTTAACCTCTCCCAGGATCCCTCTAAATGCTTTGCTTTCATCTTCAGAAAAAGACTGGTGGGAACAGAAAGGCCTGCGCGAGTTATACATGCTTGACTTACCTCCAGTTTTCCTGAGTTTGAACAGAGGTGTCCCCCCTTCCACTTTGCCACCATCAGGTACCAGAAGGGCTTCAATCACACCAGCTGCTGGGGCTGGAACTTGCACTGATGTCTGAAAAAAGGAAAATCAGTGAAATTCCCCCAACCACTGGCTGGACAACAAGTGTCCAACAGAAGATGCCAATATGTGCAGATACACATTGTAATCTGGCACAGAGAGCAGCTCTGTCTCACACCATTTGCACCAGTTTTCACAGCCTCCACCAGGATTTTGTGCCAATAGTTAGAAGTTTTAGGAGATGTTGGCAGTGCAATGTATAGCCTGATCTCCAGGGTACAGTCAAGAACTGACCTGCTGCCAGCATCTTCCTGACAGCAACACTGAAAGCAGAACTTGGAACAGAATTTAACAAGAACTTCACAGCTTAAAAGTCCTTTAAGGGGTGGGTAAACTTAAAGCCTAAATGTAAAACAATCTGAAGACAACCTATGGCTTGCCGATTTCTCCTTTGTTTAAACACAAACATGTTTCAAAGCTTAGGGCACTCTTACAATTGGAAGGAGGAGTGGAACTGCAGCTCCAACGAATATCAGAACCACTAATGATTAATCAAATTTATGAGTAAGGAGGAGTTATTAAAGAATTCTCACTTAAGTAACAGCCAGTTTTCATTACCCATAAGAAAAGCTTTTCTCCATGAAGGGAGCAGGAGACACAGCCAAGGCCTGCAGGCTGTAGGAGCTCTTAGAAGGAGAGGAGCCACACAGGGTACCTGCTACAGAACTAGAAAAAGTTTTGGTCCAGAAAACTCCTACCTTGTCTGTTTCAATCTCACACACCACTTCATCTTCCGCCACTGTGTCTCCAACAGCTGAATGACAGATATGAAGACCACTGTGAGGAGGGAGGTGTGCTCCGGCCTCCCCTCTTTACCCACAGCAGTCTCCCACACTAACTCAGAATTTTTTAACCTCAGCTCTCCACAACTTCCAAAGAAAAGGTGAGCTCAAGCAATCAATCTACTGCACATTTAAGAGCCTGATTCCAGCTTAGACATCTCCCTTCACCCAACATCACCCATGACAAGGGGTGACATGGCAGTAATCCTTACCCCTTAGGAGAACTGCAATTAACTGCCTCACTTGTCACAGATCGAAGGGCACAGAGCAGGCTCTCAGCCAGTGAACCATAATGTATCCCTGAGCTGTCCAATGCAGCACGAATGGTGCTGAGAATTTCAGGGAAGAGGCAACAGCTTACCTTTCTCCCACCTGACATCTCCTTCTGTGACTGACTCTGCAAAGGCTGGTGTGTTCACCGTAACCACATCATCCCCTATGAGAGACAGACAAATTTGAATGCATTCAGAGCTCAAAACTTAGGACATTGATTCGTTCTTGTCATCACAACTCTGCTAAAGGGGATAGCTCATCAGACATCAATTGCTGGCCTTCTCCTTGCTTCAACAAGGAATCTCCTTGATTAACATTTAAACACCAGAGAAATTCTCATTTGACTGAAAGTCACACCGTGACAAAAATGCCTGACAAAATCTTTAGGGCCCCGGGGATATAAACTCTCAGCCATCCGTGCAGGTAGGACAGCAGTGAGCCTTGGCCAAGGACAGAAGGTAGCTTCAGCTGTTGTCACGACAGCAAGATGTAGCAAAAGATGCATCCTGCTAACTCCTGACTTTTTTACTTACTATGTACTGCAGTGGTTCTGAAGTATCGGACAGTGAAGACACTGGAGCTATTTACTCTGCAGAAAGAGAGAAAGGTATGAACATAGAAGTATGTTCCTATGCAGGCTGCTGGCATCAAGCTCAAGTACAGAATTTACATTTGCTTAAATGATGTGAAAGGCTACTTGGCTGTTCTGATGTACTTTTTCCAAGGGACTTCTACTTACTGTTCAAGCTGCAACAATCAAATAGGAAAGGAAACATTACATCCTACTGTCACTACTGCTCTCAGAAACTCAGTGAGAACTGACACATATGGAATTTTAACTTAGGCAGACAACATAACGGAACCCCTGTAGTTTAAATACTGAGCAAAGGGTTACCAGACAGCCCACCCTATGCACAAGACTAGTGCAGTAACCATTTTTTAACCTCCATATTAGCACTGTCATCTCTACAGAAGTTGTTAGATTGCTCCAAAAGGAAAAAAAAAGCACCATAAATTGCCTATGGCAACACATTCAAGAGACAGCTATTTCTCTCCATCATATTTCTTCACAGAGAGCTGGCAATTCAAGCGTTTCAAAGGATGATTTTTATATCTACTGACATCACATTTGGAAAACTGAAACAAACATGCTTTAGCATTTCCTCTTGCACAAGCTGCTTTGTACAAACAGACCAGTATTTCAGGCTTATATGCCTTTGCTCTTATGGTTATTTACCCAAATACATTTTTACAAGACCACCTCAGCAATGCAAATCCTGCCATATGAACAACAGCTCTGTAAATGACCCCACTTTTCCTGACAGAAAACCTACCAGGAGACCATCATAGAGCACACAATATCTCTAGTCACCAGTCTACTCATTCCCGTCCCTTCCCTGCCCTAGGTATTTGGTTCCAGACAAAGTTTCTTTTCAGTTCCTGACCTGCAAAACCTAGATTTTGTTAGGGCTGGCTTCACACTCCCATGTTGTGCACAAGGATTTATATTCTGTTTCTCAACCCCCAAATATTATCAGGGCTAGAGCAGCCCTAGTCTCTCCACATTACAGCTCTCCTGGAGATACTTACAGAAGCTTCCTGCTGTTTGCATAAGCCAGTCCCGGGGTCCCAGCCACACCTGTGAATGAGAAAGGAGTTATCCCACAGAAACATTATTCAGCCCTCAAGTGTCCCTGTCAGGCAAAAGAATGCAGAGGACACCACTGTCCACCCTGAAAGAAGCTTGGGACTAGGTGGGGAATACAGCCATGCAGAGACACCTCAGTGCCATCAAACCTGCCCAGAGCTTGCCAGGAACAGTGGTCTTGTCTTCATCTAGAGATTTACAGGGATGGAAAAAACCAGTTATATCTTGACCTCAATGCTAATAAGGATAACTTTGAAAAGGGTAAACAAAGCAGCAGCCACCTCTGTCAGAACGGAATCAGGAAACAGTTATGAAGGACACCTCCAGCACTGCTGAGTACAAAGGGTAGCAGGAAGGCATCAGCCTAATAAGAAGCACCTCACAGTCACATGGACAGGTAGGGAGTAAAAAAAAGAATGAAAAGAGGATGTACAGCAGAGCAGCCAGCCACCATTCCTCTTCTCTGTCCATCCCGTCCAGATAATTTGTTTTCCAAAACTCGCAAAAGGGAAGTACTTGCATAGCTTCTCATACTTCACTGTATCCTTCCCACACTGCTCACATGCCCTGACAGTGCAATTTTTATTATGAACTGAACTCCTGTCCTTTGTCTCTTACAGGGCACTGGGCAATTTTCCAGACTGATCTTAAAGAGAGTCAGCATAGTAACTGGAGAACAGAATTATCTCAATTACACAACGCCAGAAGGAAGAACCATTTCCCCACTTTTTTTTTTTAAAAAAAGCATTATAATTTTTACACCATCTCCTACTAAAGAGCTGAATTGGAACTCTAGAAACTAAAAAAGGTAAGCTGATTTAACTGGTTTCTCAAAGTGGAATCAGAAGTGAGTGATGTAGCGTTATATAAACATAGTACAGCTAGAAAAACCAGATCGCTAAGAAAAAACAGTTTGAGCACAAAAGTGGAGTTCACAGGCAAACCAGATTTGATATGTCACTTAATATTCACCCATCCTTTTCAAAGGAGTTTAATATTAGAGAGCTAGGGCTCTGCAACAGCACATGCTTCAAGCACTGCAATGCTTGAAATACACCGTACTGCTGCTGTGAAATCTTTGCCAGAGCCAAAGGGATCAGGCAACATGTACATGAATCAAGGGAGGCACTCATATGGAAACAGCGCATTTCACTGTTTCTTCGTTACACGACTGACTGAAATAAACCGCAATCAAACCTATTACCAACCTCCAGCATCAGCTATGTTCTTTCTAGGTAGTTTGAAAATAAATAGAAGTGTTAGACTCACCAGACAGAGAGCATCTTGCCAGAGTACAGGTCCCCTGTAAGAGAGAAGAGGATCTATCAGTATTGCAAGAAGACAGACCACCCTAGAAGGACTTTGGTTTTAGCATGAGATCTGAATCAGGGACAGGACTCACAATTCCCATGCTCTAGTCTGCAGGCATGCTACTTTTCCATAGTGTACTAGAGCAGGAGATGATGAGAGCATCTACACCCTTCTCTTTGCTTTGTCTCCTCCCAGGTTGCTTTTGGGTGCAGTAAAACTAAATGTGATGCTTTTGGTTTTCAGTTGTGGCTTCAGCTGCTTTAACCTTCTCATGCACACTTTCCTCTTCAAGAAGGAACAGATTTCTAATAAAACTTGCTATGAATGAGAAGGTCAAAGGTAGCTACTGGATATGATGAAAAAAATCCCATGATATTTATTCCTACAGTCACGAATGCAGCATCTAGGGTTTTTTAAAAGCTGTTCTAAAGCTATGGAGCCTTTGAACTCCAGAAGGCCAGATTTCCCCTCAATGGCAAAACTTCTACCACCATCAGTAAGCCAGGAATTTCACCTTCTTGTCATGTTTCACTTCATACCTGTGTAATCATAGACTGCACTCCTAGCTCAGCATAACAGTCCTCAAAAGTAAAAGATATTTCAAATATATTCCAGTTACTTTCCCTAATGTTATTATACATTTCTCTAGCATCAAACCTGAAAGTCTAGAGAACCTAAGAATTCTTTAAAACCAATAGGAAAATATCACAGTAACCATGACTAAAATGCATTCGACAGGTTTAGAACAACAGATGCTCTAGAGCTCAAAGCACCATTATCCTGCAGCTAAGGTAAAAGTCAGATTTCCTTCACATCTTCAACATCTGAAGTTTGCATATAAGCCCTGATTTCAGCTTTAGCAGAGTAACCAGGATCAGAAAAAACTGATCTTACATATCAGAATAATTTGAGGAACTGTGTGATAAGACAACACAGAGACCAAGGACCAACGATATACTTAAGCTTGGCACATCATCTACAGGACTGAGTGCTGTAGCATAAAAAAATATATTCAGTGAACAGTTCATATCAAACTTACTAACAGACCTGGAATTGACCCCTTGGCAGTTTAATTATCCAAGCTTATTAACGGATTTGGCTTCTTGGATATTAACACAGAGTCAACCCAATGATCAATGGGCAGTTCAACAGGGTTATGATTAGCTGTGCCAAGGATGCAGGCAGCCAGGCTGACTTGCTGCTAAGCTCTAGCACACCACCATGCAGCTACCCTGCTTGCCAGTCTACTGCAGGGATCAATGATCCTGAACCCACAGCCAAACCAGCTTCTGGCAGGGCCCGTTGGACCCCCTGCCCCAGGTCTGAAGAAGAAGGGAAAGCAGGAAGCACTGTGCAGACTTTGCAGAGTCATCTTGAATGCTACAATGCTTAATCTTGGTCCAACACTGGCCCCTGCTAACATAGATCTGGCTTGTGTAGAGCCAGCCCTAAGGCGGGATCAGTAAGACAAACTTCAACCTAACTCTGCTGGGTTATCCATCTGAAGCACCACAGTCCCCAGCACATATGGTAGTTCCTGTATTGATCAAATTCTTACCACTTTCCATAGTGCCCCAGATAACATGGAGTCAATCACAAATAGAGTATCAAGTGACCTGAGTTTCTCTCTGCCCACGAATGTTTTTCTGGGTGTTTTACTAAAAAATTGCTTAAAGGCATTCCTAGCATGCTAGAAAATAAATTGTTAACAAAGCAACATCCTCAGACTGAAGCAAAACCAGACAATTTTATTTGCTCAGGACCAGTTTACTGTGAAGTTAAAACAAAAGTCAAGTTTAGAAGGCCTGTCCTAAAACAAATTGCTGTGAGAAAACACATCTGCAGCTCCGTTCCATGAGAAGTGCCAAGTCCGGGTTTCACAGCTGCTGCAAAATTAAGGAAAAAATTGCGATCACTCTACCCTTCTTTTAAGTTAAGAAATGAGGGAAAGAGCTTAATGTGAGAAGGAAGTCACTAATAAAAAATACTGAGGTCTCTCCAGCTTACATTCTGTGTAAGTGCTGTGTGCTTCTCTCTTAACTACGGTACCTCAGAGATGCACATGCAGCTCCAGGAGACGCCCACCAGGGCTGTTTCAGTTCCCTTTTTCCTTGAAGGAATCACTGTGATGGCATCTGTTCCTGGTATTATCTGGCTAAATTTACCTCCTGTTGGAGCTTTTTCAGTGAAAATGGAAACATTTTGGTTTTGCTACGTGGCATTAGCACTTTGGGTCACTCTAAAAAGATAGCATTCGTTTGGAGAAAGAAGTTTCCACTTAATTACCTAGTGACTCATGCATCAAGTGATTAATTTTCCCCCCTCATTTCACATGACTTCTCAGAATTGTTTTTACAACTGTTATTATGTCGAAGCGACCCTAGCACATGCTGTCCCAGGTCATATCTTTCAAGGAGCCATCACCTTCCAGTAGGTCACTACACACTGAAATAAATTATGGAATACATCAGCTAAAGCAACAGCCTGTATACCAACAGTGAACACAGGGACCAGTCCAAGTAAGCACTCTGATGAACAGGACAGTGTGGCTCATTTCAACAGACACAAAACAGAAGTCCAGTGCTGAGCAACTCTGACAACAGGCAAAGTAGCAATTGGTTCTCCAGCCATGGCTTCTTCAGAGCAAAGCAACTGCTGCTTCAACAAGGATGAGCACAAACCACAGCTACACAAAAACCACACTGCACTGCTGTCATGGATATCTACAGAATTTTATGCACAGGGGGCAGATGCCAAGGTGGGATGGAGATAACAATGCCGAGTGGTGAAGGATACTGTTACTAAGGTAACAGGCTGAGAACTCCTCCAGCACCAGAGGAGGACCAGACAGGGAAGAGAAAGTTATTTACAAACACCTCTGCAGATAAACAGGACTTGATTCTCAAAGCACCAAATGCAGCTTCTGATCAAACCATTCTTTTTCAGACTAGCTCATCTCTGGGCTTTTTCAGGTTATTCTTCAACAGTTGCCTGCTCCCGCCCTGACTCTCTCATGCTACAGGCTATTTGATGTATGAACTCAGGGCCTTTTCCTCTTCTGCAAACTGACAAACTCCAGTCAACCCTTCCTCACCCTCAATGATTCCGCTCTTTCTCCATTCAACCTTCCACTTCTGAATTTTGTACATGTGTACTGTTCGCACTTTTGTCATGAGGGGTTTGCAAAGTTGTGGCATTTCCTTCTGTTTCTCAATAAAACTTGAATTATTCCTGTCTCAAAACTTACTTCCCATATCACTGCTCAACTGGAAATCAAACTACTACCACCCAACTTTTCCACTACAACTAACAGATTAATAAAAATATTTCACTTCCCTACCACTCAGCTAAAACCTCCTGACTTGCAGACCAGTTTAGTAAAAGGTCTAAATACTCCATCTGACTTCTCCCTTATTCTGTGTAATTACACAGCACAACTGAGAGCTGACAAAGTGTAAATAATACTAAAATGTCACTTAAATAAGCTTGTTTTAAAGTGCACTATAATAAATTTGTATCTACATATATGTATAACTATACTATACAATTAGTTATAAGTTGTTTATGGTGCAGTTGTGCAGGTGTACACAAGTGTTTATAAACACAAATCTATTTATCAGGCCCAAAGGCAAGCACTTAACACAGAGTAACCCCATGGGGAAGCATAACATAGTTAAATGTCCCACATTAAAATCAAATGTCATGCCCTAAGGCTCCAGCTGAACACCTGGAAGAGAAGTGATATTCTTCCTCCTGTAGGTGTGCACACACACGTTTGCGCACATAAAGCTGTGCGTGTTTGCTGTTTAAATGGAAGCTGTCCAGGAGCCGCCGAACAACAGCAGCGAGCTGGACAAGGGCAGCCCCGGGGTTAAGCTCTGCCACCCGGGGCGCCGCCCGCGCAGGTTACCGCTGTTGACCACAGTTCAGCGGCCGCTCCGAAGGCCGAGCACAGAAATGAAACGACAAACCACACACCGGTTTGTTGCTGTCCCTGCACCGGGTGGACCCGCCCGGGGGTCTCTGCCAGCGCAGGCCGGTGGCTGCCAAGGCGAGTGTGCCGGGCGCTACAGCCGCTCGGAGGCCCTGCCTGCCGGACAGCGCTGCCCGGTGCCGCCCGGCCTTGCCAGGTGCCACCACCCTGCCCTGCCCGGTGCCGCCCTGCTCGGTCCGGTGCCACCGCCCCGCCCTGCCCGGTGCCGCCCTGCCCTGCCCGGTGCCGCCCTGCTCGGTCCGGTGCCACCGCCCCGCCCTGCCCGGTGCCGCCCTGCCCTGCCCGGTGCCGCCCTGCTCGGTCCGGTGCCACCGCCCCGCCCTGCCCGGTGCCGCCCTGCCCTGCCCGGTGCCGCCCTGCTCGGTCCGGTGCCACCGCCCCGCCCTGCCCGGTGCCGCCCTGCCCTGCCCGGTGCCGCCCTGCTCGGTCCGGTGCCACCGCCCCGCCCTGCCCGGTGCCGCCCTGCCCTGCCCGGTGCCGCCCTGCTCGGTCCGGTGCCACCGCNTGGTCCTGGGCACCACCAAATGTAGACGCAGGTCATGTTATGTATTGCCTATACCCACAAAAACACACACGTGTGTGCATGTACGTACAATTACATGTAACAATACATGCATACGCAATAATGAATACATGTACTTGTAAATAATCCTGTGTATTACCAAAGCGTGCCGCTTCAGGCTGCCCTGCCCCGGAGCAGCTCCCGATCGCTGCAGGGCGGCTGTACCTGTGGGTGTCCTGGGGCTGTCCCTGGGGCTGTCCATGGGGCAGTGCAGGGACACTGCCACGAGCGCCAGCCAGGGGGATGTTGCATGGCCAGGAATGGGCAATGAGCTCACCCCACTGTGGCAAACTGGGAGGGTCGACAAGTCAGCCCCGTCCCTCGGGTGTGCTCTGTATGCTGGAAATGTTTGAGGGTCCCCCAGCTTGTTTCTGTTTTCTACCCGCTTCCAGGTGGGGAAACACCGGTGGAAGAAAACCCAAGGAACCTATTTGCAGAATCTGAGAATTAGCCTGGATAGATGTAAAGGGCTGTCTGGCAGCCAGGCATCTCTCAGGGAGCCAAGTCTGGGTTATACACGTGTCCTTAATTTAGCCATTGTTTAATAATGTATGAATAGTAAACTGCAACCTTCAAAATATGGGATCGTTTTCAAAGGAAAGGGGTTGAATAAAAATCAACGGGGGATAGTCTCTGAGGTTTTGAGGATGTTCTGCCTGCTCTAATAAAAGGAAACTGAGCCAGAAAGGCTCTCTGCCAGGGATTTCTCTGTGATCTGTCTTTCGAGGGCTAATACCCTTGAACAATATTGACAACCTGATTCAACTGTGTTTAACCACAACCTCCTGCCTGCCCAATGAATACGCTAAACATTGCCACGCTCAGTAAGCATGTGGAGGAAAAGCAGATGAAGCCCTGGGAGTGTCACGCGTGCCTGGGCTTTGTCTGCCCACCCGCAGCTCCTGCACGAAGTGAAGCATCTGACAGCCACAGGTGCGATTGGGGCAGGCAGGTTTGTCCTGGGGCGTGCTCAGCTGGGAGGGATGCGGCGCTGTCTCCAAAGCACCCCGAGACAAGCAACAGACCCTGTATTGTTGCTCTGCCCGTGTTGTCCCATTCCCCGGCCATGTCCTACACTGCAGACCCCCAGGTCAGCCAAGATGTGTCCATGTCCCCATGGTGGGGGATGTTGGAAATGCCTGGGCACTTTCCATGGGAGAAGGGTAGCACTTGGGCTGCGGGCCGGCACTTTCCGTGCCCGTGACACCGCTTTGTCAGCCTGGTGTATTTGCATCGTCCCATCAACAGTTCACCATCCCGGGTCCCGGGTGGGGTTTCCAGGCCACATTGTAGTGGGGAATTGCTCTTCCGACCCTCTGCCTCGGCACCAGCCATTGCTCGTCTGCGTCCAGGGGCTATGAGCGGCCGCGAAGGTGGCTGGACCCTGATGCGGGACCTGACCTCCTGGACGGCCATCTGCATATTCAAAGTCGTTCCCAGCTGGTTGGCTGCCTCCGGCCTCCCCACTCCCTCTTTAAAGGACCTGAGCGCAGCGAAGGGGCGCACCGGCTGTGCGGCATCCCGCGGTCCTACGTGCGGGACACGGCGCTGCCCGCCGCCCCGAGTGCGGGACACGGCGCTTCCCGGGATCCTACGTGCGGGACACGGCGCTGCCCGCCGCCCTGGAGCCGAGGTGAGTGGGGCGGAGAGCTGCGAGCCGCTCGGGTCGGGACCGCTGGCTGAAGACAGAGGGATGGGGAAGGCTCTGGGGGGATTTGCAAGTGCGGGAGGGGCGGCACGGCTCTCTCATCGAGGAGCCACCTGGGGAACCCATGTGGGGTGGCTTCAGTTTTGGAGAGGGCACACTTGCCTTCTCTTCTGAGCATCTTTGTTTCGTTCCTCAGTCTTTTTCTTCAGGTAAGAGGAGCCTTGACTGCTTCGTGTTCTGGAAGGTGGCACTCGTGAAAGCTGGTAGTAAGAGCAGGAACTGAAGCACTCATCTACTAACTTGGCCAGGAAAGGGCTGCATCAGCAGGGGCAGTTTGCTTGAGGCAGCACCTCCTGGGCCCTGCGGTGCTGGGGATGCCGTAAGGGGGAAATGAAGGCACCCACAGTGAGCTGCCACAGCCTGGGACCGCAGGCTCTGCTCCCCCTCCGGCAGATCTCCAGCAGAAAGATAGTGGTGCTAGAAACCTTAAGGAAGTGGAGGTCTCCTTGGCAGCTCTGAGTCGATCTGCTTACAAAAGGGGTACTGCCCCAGGTTCCTCGGGCTAAGAAGCCTCAGCACAGGGGACAGGTAAGCTCCCTGACCTTGCTGTTGAACACAGTGGAGGTGAGAAATTGTGAGCAAGTGTCAAAAGAGGGTGTTTCTGTTACAAAGCAAGTGAGGTAACAGGATCAGCTGTCTTGTGCCCATGCCATTGCGTAAAGGCTTGAGGGTGGATGGAATCTATGACTGCAATGTGTTTGCTGTGTGACTTTCTTGGATGCAGCTGGCAGGCTAAAAGGTGACTGCAGAAATGGTGAAGCTTGTTACACAAGGGCAAGGCGTGATGCTGACAGCTGTTGGCACCCCAGCCTTGGGCTGGCTGTGGATAAACTGAGCAGTTTGAAAGCCCTCACAACACACTATTAGAAAAATGAAACACTACTGGTCAGGAGGGGTGGGAAGACAACACAGGAGAGCAACAAGTGGTGTCAGATAATCCAGAAAAGACTTAGTCTGTAAAGACTAGGGCTCTGCAAACGGTGGAACTCTCCCATACACCTGCCTGGAATACAGGGCTGTTTGAAGAAAGGCAACCTACTAAAAACAGTTAGAAGAAACCCATTTTCTACACTGCCTGGAGGACTTGCCATGGGGCAGACAGTCATGGGGACAGGAAACTGATGGTGTGGAAAATAATGGGACATTTCTCAGTATAGCATAAGAATCTCAGACTTTAAAGATGTCTGGAAAAGACACAAGCTGTACTAATTCAGTGGTGCAAACCTACTGCTAATTAATGTGGATGAGGAAGAAGCATCCCACAGGAATAGTTACTGTGTAATTGCCCAGGATAAGAACTTTTACACCTTCTTTTGCAAAGCTGTCTGGGCGAGTGAATGAGTGGAGGGAATGGATCCCTGCCTGGAGTCAGCATGACAGTTTTAAGCCTGGGGCTGCTGGCTCAGTAGTTTTTCTCTTCCCTGATAATCCCCATCTCCATTCCTTTTATTCAGTGTTTTTCCAAGCACTTAGGAACCCTGTGCTGTGTTAGCCTGAACGTCTTGGTGTGTCCCACTCACAGCAGGTCACATCACACTGCTACCCTCACTGTGCTCTCTTCCACCAGTCTGTTTGTGCCGGCCCAGACCCCTAGCACTGCCACGCATCCCCTGGGCACTCTGCTGACAGGTTTTGGGGGCCAGCAGAAGCCAGCAGGAACCATTCCCTGGCCTAGCTGCTGCCTGCTGTGAACGCATTCACCAGGGATGCAGCTATTCCATGCTCTGCCAGCACGCAGGAGCACCCAAACTCACCTTTGCCCAGGCATATGTGGCAGAGGGCTCCACCTGGTGATCACCACCCTTGTACCTGAGTCCACAAGTCCAGAGGGGAATTTCCCCAAATGCCTCTGGATGCAGCTGTCAGTGTAGGAAGTTTGTGTTGCTCTGCACATCCAGGGCCCAAACCAGGTGAACTGCAGTCTGGGCACGATGAATGCCTGGCTAGTAGGTAGGAGCTGTGACACTGCCCAGGGCATTGCTGCTGTGATGTGAACCCAACAGCCTGCTCACAGGTTTTGCAGTGCCTGGAGGTTTCTGCTTGGGTCATTCCCTGGTGAAATAGTTTTTGCAGGGGAGTGGTGGTGCCATGGAAATCTGTGAGAAAAATTTCTGGCCATGTGCATAGAGAACTGCTGTATGAGGTCCTGTTTCTTGCTCTTTCTCCAGTTCCACACCGCTAGCAGGCTGAAACATCAAACACCGGGGAAGCCTGCCAGTCTGCCACTGGAAATGATCCCCAACCAGCTGAGGGTCAACTCTCCAGTGCCCAGGCAGGAAGAAGATACAATGGATGGCAGGACTGGCTTTGAGCAGGACAGAAACCATACCACTTTGGGGCATGGCCAGGGGCTGAAGTCGGAGCCCTTTTTCCAGACTGACTCTCTCTTGCCTTCCTCCAGTGCATCCCTGATATCACAGCTCCTCAGCCACTCAGTGTTTGGCAGGAACCTGGATTCCACCATCCTTTTCCCTTCCTCTCAGGCAGTGCCCCTGCCTCAGGATGAGTGCGGTGCATCTTCTGGAGAAGGAGCGCAAGTCCTGGCTTTCTCCAGGACCCGTGCCTTGGCTCCCATGCCCTCTGCTGGTGATGGGGACCAGCTCTCTGACCAGCACTTACGAGCCAAGCGGGCCAGAGTGGAGAGCATCATCCAAGGCATGAGCCTCCCACCAACGCCTCAGGCATTTGACACCAGCCTGGAGGCAGCTTTTAGGCATGAGAAAGAGAGGGGTGGTGAGATGCCCCGGGAGAACAAGAGGAAGCCAAGGGTGCCCCAGCAGGGCACAGGGGCAGCTGGACGAGTGGCTCTTGCAGAGGGCAGCTCCCATACCAAGGGCTGCCAGCAGCTGAAGGAGCAGCTCTGCTTTTTAGAGCAGCAGCTGAGGCAGCTTCAGGAAAAATTTCACCAGGTCTGTGACTCTGGGGATGCTGCCCAAACCCAGGAAGATTCTGAGGAAGTGCACCCATTTCCTGAAAAACCTGGAAACAGCCTGGACAAGGACAGTGCCACTGCCACCAGCCACCCACGCAAAGCGCCTCTCTGGAGGAGCATCCTGGAGGTGCATGGGCTGGAGGAGGATGAGGACAAATGTGACACGGGTGGCCTGCCCTCAGCAGTGAGGGTCCTCTCACACGCACTGAAGCATGAGCTGGCTGGGGTAATGTCTCAGGTGGTAGACTCTGTCCTGAAGACTGTCTGGCCAAAGGCAGCTAGCCACCTCCAGCAGCAGCACCACCACAGCCTCCCAGTGCTGGGGCCAGATGCCAGGAGAGAGTATTTTGCAGATGGGAAATGCAGAAAGCCACTTGCTAAGCCACCTCCCATGAATACACCACGCTTGCTGGGCTCAGCACAGGCTGAAGTCCTGTCAGGAGTTTTGGGAAAGAGCCTAGGCTCTCATGCTGGCTCCTTCAGCTCAAAGGGTGTCAGAAAATCCTTACAGATACCCAACATGGGTTATTCACTGAACCCAGCCAACCCTGTCCAGGACAGCCCAGTGCTGAGCCAGCTGTTGGACTATGGCCAGCACAGCCTCTGGTGCAGTGACTCTCGTGGGAGCACCTCTGCTCTGGAGAGGGGTCCTCTGGAGCCCCTCAATTTGCACTGGGGAACTGTTAAACTGAGGTCATCAGCTGTGAGACAGCAGGAGCACCATCCCCTACCCCTGAGCCCTGCCAACATGGAGAGTCTGGCACTGCTCTCGGCTGGCAGGGATGGCCACAGGGAGCTGCCAGCTGCGATGGATGGAGCGCCCTTTGCCTCGATCCATGTATCCTTTGAGGGAAACTAGAGAGGTCCCTCGGGACTGTGGTCCCCTTACCCTCTGGAGCCACAGCTTGGCACAGCCCCTGCTGGTCTCCACAAGGCCAGGGTCCCTGCTGCTCCAAAGGGGACTAAAAGGGTGCGTGTGGGCAGGGAAGGGGTCCTAAGCCATGGAGAGGCACTGCTGGTCCTAAGCGTTGGTTAGATGCTGTAGTGTAACTGTGGGTATAAGTCAGGAGCTCCCAAGCCTGCCATCCTGTCATCCTGTGTTGCGAACAGGTGCCTTATGGAAATCCCTGTTCCCACCAGCCTGTGAAGTGCCATGGAGAAGCATCAGCTTCTTCAGAGATCCTGAAGGGTAAAACAAGTGGTTGTCAAGCCAGGGATGAACTCCCTCTGCCCTGCTGTCAAGGGGAGGAGTTGTCATGGGCACCAGGGATGTGTGTGTCAGGGCTGGTGCTCAGGAACATGTCGAGCTGCAGAGCTGCTGCATGCAGGCTTTCCTTGACCTCAAGACAGATGCAGGAGGCATTGACCCCCGGCCACCTGAAGAAGGCCAAACTGATGTTTTTCTTCACCCGCTACCCAAGCTCCACTCTGCTCAAGACCTACTTCCTTGATGTGCAGGTAAAACAACAGTACCCTGGGCTGCCTCAGGCAGACATACAGCCTGCCTCACTGGGCAACCATGAGGAAGGGGCCACTCTTGTGTTCCCCTGCCTTGCTGGTAGGAGCCAGGGGACAGCACCCATTTCAGCATGGGCTGCCCTAGAGTGGGTGCTCAGGGCTGTGGCAGAACTGGGTCGCCTGGTCTTCATTCTGTGCAATTGAGGTGTTGGCATTAAAGCACATCACAAATGTGCCTTCCCACTGCAGGGCAGCTGGGATCTGAATTGAAGCAGGGAGAGCACTGTGGACACCTCCATATCATTGTCCCAGCTGGTGCTTCTGCAGCCTTGAAGCAGAGTTGGGTTTGGGCCAGACCAGAATTGCGTGGCTGGGCTTGTGGGGGCTCACATGTAGGGAGGCTCCAAGCTGGCATAACCCCATCCTCTGTCTCTCCCCCGGCAGTTCAGCCGCTGCATCACCTCCCAGCTCATCAAGTGGTTCAGCAACTTCCGTGAGTTTTACTACATCCAGGTGGAGAAGTTTGCCCGGCAGGCCCTGCTGGAGGGTGTTGTGGATGCTTGCACACTCCAGGTCTCCCGGGACTCAGAGCTTTTCCGTGCCCTCAACATGCACTATAACAAGGGGAATGACTTCGAGGTGAGGAGGGGGAGCTGGGGGACAGGGATGGTGGGGTTTGTGGGGGTAACGAGGAGCCAGGGACAAGGTGGTGCCATGGGCTGATGCCCATCTTGCTGCAGGTGCCAGGGCGGTTCCTGGAGGTGGCCAGTCTGACGCTGCAGGAGTTCTTCAGTGCTGTCAGAGCAGGCAAGGATGCTGACCCGTCCTGGAAGAAACCCATTTACAAAATAATTTCCAAACTGGACAGCGACATCCCAGAAGGGTTCAAAGCTGCAGGCTGCTCCCAGGAACTGCTCCGCAGCTAAGTGTCTGTGAAAGCAGCTCCAAATCCTGTGTGCAGCCACCGTGTGTTAAACACCTCATGGTCACTGTGTACAGAATGTGTTATTCAGAGTATTCTCTCTCTGACCTATGAAACAGCTCCTTGGATGAGGCCTATCACTTGCCTCAGATGCTGGGATTTTATGTTGTGTATTTTATTCCCCTGCTCAAAGCCAGTGGGGACCTTCAGAAGTGAGAGATAAAGATGAAGCCGTCAGGTTGGAGCCTGGGAAGTTGCCCTGCTCCAGCTCTCCCTGTGACCCTGTCTGAGCCGCCTTCCTTCTGTCCTCCAGAGGGCCACAGACCAAAGCAAACAGTCCTGCTGTTTAGAAAGCAGGCAGACGCCCTAGGAGTGGGCAAAGTTTTCTTGGCACAGCAGACCAGCGAATGAGCCCAGTCCAACAGCACGAGTTGGTTTCTGTCCAGATACAACACATCAGCGTCCAAAGGAAACAGCTGGTAAATTCCAGCATTTCAGGCACCCCAAAGGGAAAGCTGACTGTGTCTGGGAGATGTAAAACCAGCACGAATAACACTCCCCTCTGCCTCCCCTGTGCTGTTTGATGAGACACCACCCCATGCAGCTGCATGGTGTAGCCAAGCAGGTGAATTTGTGCTGGTTGCAGGACTGACTGCTCCCAACAGCGTTATCCATGATGCTAGAGGAGAGCAGGGTGCACAGCTGGCACTGCTTGGCACTGCAAACAGCCCCTATCAGCCCATTGCCTGGGAGGACATCTCCACATTAAATACTCACTCATGTCCCCTCACACCGTGTTTCTGCTGGCAAAACTGCCCCAAGTATCTCTGCTTTGCAACATCCCTGTGGTGAAAGAGGAGCATGTTATTTGGGACCCATCAGTCACTGTGGGTTTAACGCAAGCTGGTGAGCTGGGCCCTGAGATCTGCAGCCCCACTGTTGTAGAGGGTGTAAATCCAAGCAGGTTTCTTTACCCCGTGGCCAGGACTCAGTGGCCACTTTTCCACCTGGTGGAGCATGGCAAAGTACTTTGTGTTAAGGGCTCTCTAATCGTGACGGAAGTGGCAGTGGGGAGGGAAAGGCTGTGAAGAAGAGGGAGATCCTGTGAGAGGGATTGCAGGAGGGTACTGGGAGGGCAGCAATGTGTAATTGGGGTGAGAACCCATGCAAAATTCTCAGAGAGAAGACTGGGAAGAGGCCAACATCATTTTGGGTGTGCTGCAAGGTGTTAGCTGGGTACTAGAGCACAGCAAGTGGCTCAGGAAAGGAAAATCACAGTCCAGCATCAGAAGAGTGCATGAAGTGATCCACAGGCAGTGCATCTGCAGGAGTAAGTAAGTGTGTGGTAACATGAGGGCATGATGAGGGGGCTCTGGAATAGGGGCAGTTTTACAGTGGATCCCCCCTAGTGACTGTGGCCACCCAGATTTCCCGCTTCTGTTTGTATGTGCATTTCTTCAAGTCTATGTATTTTACAACACCAAATTTACTTGTCCCATTTTTAAATAAACACATGGTGTAAGTTACCCTTTTACATCCCTAGAGGCCTATTTGATGACTTCTGTTCTAAAGAGTTACCCTGGGAATTTCTTCCTGTTTGTTGGGAAAAGAATAAGACCGCAGCAAAAGGGCTTAGTCCTCCTGCTGGCATCTCTATGGGGCCAAGATGCCCCCACTAACCAACATTAGCTCCTTTAAACCTGTCCCCGCACCCCAGTGCCTGATGGTCAGTCTGCTCGAAGTGCAGCTTATTGGGAGGATCAGGAATGGGGGTCTGGAAGCAGATGGAGACATATCCCAAAGCTTAAGGGTGCTGGACCCAAATGTTCACCACCTGGTAAGTGCTGCTGGTGGCTCTGTGTGGTTTGTGCAGGCAGTAACTACCTCAGAGCTTAAGTAATGCACTGGGTAGGCAAAACCAACATTGCTGGAGAAGAAATGATGGCCTGGCTCAAGGAAGGGTCAGTATATTAATCTGTCCATAGCTAAATAATTAGGGAATACAAGATACAAGTTTACTGGAAGCAACATGCTGAAACAAAGCTCTTTTACAGTCCCTGTAGGGAGCAGTTTCTTGCTTCCTCTGGTAACATGCAAGTTCATGAGTGTCAGTAAAGCAGCAGGTAGGGGGGCTGAGGCTAAGACAGTCATGCTGACAGGCTGACATTGTAGGGGACTTCTGGAGGTCATCTTGTCCAACCCCCTGCTCAAGTAGGGCCACTGAGAGCTGGTTTTCCAGGACCATGTCCAGACAACTTCTGAGTATCTCCAAAGAGGGAGACTCTACAAACTGATCATTAATGAAGACATTCAACAGTACTGGACAAAGTATTTGCAACAATATTTTTGCTCGTGTTTGCCACGTAACTACAAGGAAGTGGGAACTAGAGAGCTCTGTATTACACTGGCTAACAAAAACAAACAAAACCAAAACCAAATAAAAGCTCAACAGGCTCTGCAAAGGACTGAAGATCACAGGGCACTTGTATTGGTTGGCATCTTCCCTAGCAGCCTTTTAACTCCCTGTCCACCTTCAGCCAAGTGTGACAAAAAGCACAGGTCTCAGGGATGCAGAGGGAGCATCTACCCACCTTTTGGTTACCTCATGCTCCTTCTGCAAGCAGAACTCCTGTCTGGGGAGCCTGGGGTTCAGCTGCCTCCTCTGGGGCCACTTGTTTGCTTGGAGTCGGGGGGTTGCACCCAGGCAGACATGACTCTGCTGCACAATGCTGAAGTGGGGGAGCTGAATCACACCTTAGTGCTCCTATGAGAGCCTTAGAAAACAGCAGCCAGCTTGTAAATAAGTAAGAGGGGACTCACACAGCCTTCCCTTCGTCTAGGTCACAGAAAAACATCCTTTCCTTCCCTCTATCCAAATTTCTATGGTATATGCAAAAAAGCCCACAGCCACTCATAACTATCTCCTCTGAGAACAATTCCTTGGGGTTATCCTTTTACATTTCAAACAACATTCATAACGCAAACACAGTGATGCACCCAGTCGATATGGCTGAACAGCAGCAAAGGCTGCTAAACATTAAGAATTGATTCCTGCGCCAGGCTCTGGCAGCCGAAAGAGGGAGATGTGACCACACTGACTAAGCTGGCGAGGGCCAAGAGCCTTTACGTACTCATGTATGTTAATACTTACCGTAAGAGCCCTTATTACTCATGTACAGCTAATGAGAGCTTGAAGAAGTTCCCAGTGAATGTTCACCCTGTGTGTCAAAATAGCTTGGGGGAAACTGACAAGCAATAAAACATACCTGTTCTTTGTTTTCTTCTTTTGATGACTTGGACCTGTCTACAGTGACTGAGCCAGCCCTAGAGACTCCCAAATCAAGAAAATGCTCTTGGAAGGGTCCTTCTCTCAAATGCACATCTCAGATGCTTATTTGGCATGAGGGCAGCTCTCTCCAGCTAAGCATCCCTTGGTGAGCCTGCTCATGAAGCATTTCCCAGCAACATTTGCTGTCCCACTATATGCTTCAGAAGGACAGATTAATCCAGGTTACAGTACAATTTGAGAGCTCAGACATCACCTTTCATCTGAAGAAGACAGCCATTCTTCTGCTTCTTGTGTGCAGAGCTGCCCTATGCTGCAGCACCACTTCAGAAGGAAGGTGAAGCAATGCACAGAGAGACTGTGGAGATCAGTCTCAAGGATAAAACAGGGTCCACAGGGCAGACTGGTACCTCTAGTTGACAGCAAAAGCTTTTTTCCCTTTGCACACCATGAAATACAGTATTAGCATGAACCACGGACCAGGGGAAGGGAACTGGGTCTGTGCCAGGTGCCAGCTTCACAGAAGCAGCTACATGAGCTGTTCTCCCTTGACTTAATGAAAAGTTGTTTTGGTGAGATAGTTGCAGTGGAGCCAGGCAGCCAGGGCTGCACCCTCCTTTCTGGGGTGCCTTGGCTCACCAGCCTACTGTAGCAGCTCAGGTGGATGCCCAGCAGCTCAGGCAGAGACAAACACAATGAAAATGGGAGATGTCTCACTGGGAGCTTCACCCAGACAAGGCAGTGCAAATGGACACCGGGACAGGGAGGCCACTGTGTAGCCCAGGGGCTTTTGGGGGAGATACTTACTCTGAGCAAAGGTGCACAAAGGAGTGAAGGCACAGTCAGCCTCTGCTGGAAGCTGTGTGCAGATTTTCCTCCACCACCCAAACCTCCCAGGTTGGTGCTCATCTTGGCAGGGGGGAGCTGGGGTGGGAGAGGATGGGACACAGGCTGCCAGAGAACAAGGACATGTGTCTGTGCATACATAAATACCAAACCAGTAAATCCATTTTTAAAAGCAGGCCTGATATAGAATGCTTCAGAATGGCAGCCAGGGAGAGCTGTGCAAGGATCTCAAGGAAAACCAGATATAGGTCAGCACTGAACAGGTGTGAGGATACAGTTCATGTTTTTATACTAATTCCTTCTCATCTAACTGTACAGGGAGGTGAAGCCCCATATCACTACGTCCCATGATCAGTTTTTTCCTTTCTTTTTTTGGTAACATACAAATATTACAAAGACCTACAATTTGAGAAAGTTTGTTTTCTCCTTTTGAGATTACTTTCAGCATTTTTACAGCAAGCAGTCACACCTACCACCAGCTTCTGCAGTATTTCTACTGCCTTCCCAAATTTAGTAATTTTTTAGCACTAGGCTTTTGATTAAAAGTTCAAAGGGTAATTTTCATTTTGTTGTCAAACACTGTTCTTGTTTTTGCCAATCCAACAAAATGGGCATTGTAGATTACCTACTAAGCAACTCTTCATGACAGAGCATAAAGTCCAGTTGGCATAAACCGAAAGTGACAGCTCCCCTCCTGGTGTTTATTGCATTCTCACTAGTTGTTCAATCAGACTTAAAAGGATTGGTTTTAAAAGTGCTGGTCTGTATACAACAGCATCAATCTTTTTGTCTTACTGCAGTCACGGAAAATAAGCAGCTAAAAGCAAGTGGTTAAGTGAAAAGCTGTGAATATGAAAACTACCAGATAGAGGAAAAAACCTGAAACTTCAAGGAAAGTACTTTACTGGATTTCCCAAAGCACATATGTGTCATCCACTGCTTTACACAAAAAACAAATATTATAAAAAATACTTTATATTAGTTAAAAATAAATACCTGACAACATGTATGTGTATACACGTATCTATATATCTCTATGTAAAACCTGTCCTTATTTGGTTCTCCAAGAGCAAGCACAGAATATTCAACAGCTTAAGTAACTGTTTTCCATTTCTAATTTCCAGGTCTGTGAGTAAGAAACAGACAAGAGAACATTTAAAAACACCAAGAATTCATGCTCAAGGGAAAAGCAAGGCCAGTCCTGCACATCTCTGCATCTACATAGTCCCTATGACTGGCAGTGCAACCTGTGTTCAAATAAAAACAATGACAAAGGCTGCTTTTAGATAAAACACTTTCAGAATAGCACCCACAGTTACAAAAAGGTCACACTGTAGAAACAGTATTTTAACAGCCAGAGTGCTCTCCCCTCTTGAGCAATTATTATAAAGCAGAATTATCATCTATTCATATTTTGCAATGTCCCAGGCTGCAGCTGTGAGCCCAGAGATTTTTCAGTTTGTTCTCTTGTGGAAGGCTGTGCCTGTAGAATGGCATTTCCAACTGAGCACAGAACACCAGGTGCTTTTTAGTTGGGAGCGGACCCTTCAAATAACCTCTGGTAGAGCACAAGTTCCTGTGCAGCACTCAGAGTCACTGCTGCTGTCAGAGCTTCACTGCATTTTTCTCTGTGACTTCAAACAAACCATTTATTCTGAAGCTATTTCTAACCCCCGAGCTTCAAAGCGATCTCACCTCATTTCTGGCTAAACTTTTAATGAGAAATGTTATCCAAAATACCAGCACAATCTTTGTGGGACTGGCAGCATCTGGAAGTTGAAAACCATCTTACTAGTGGTCCAGTCAGTGAAGGTCTCTGCATTCATGGCACAGGTTCTTGGCCATATCAAGGTTGTAACAGGTGAGGCCAAGGCTGGAGTGTTTGGTCTGGTGACAAATGTTCTGTTTCAAGAACTTCACGAAGCTTTGATTATTTATTGAAATGTAAAGGAGTGACAACACTATACTCACCCATATGTTAGCACTTTAGTAACTAGAGACATGTCCATTAACACAGTATGATTTGCCTGTGTAAGCATCTTCCATACCTGCAATGTAACCAGGATGCTGGTGGCAACATTTTCTGCATTCGAACAGTCATACTGACCATGGAAACAAAATCCTTGCAGATCCTGGGCTTACTCATAAAGATGTCATTTTTTATAAGGGGTCACCTTATGCTAGAAGGAACTATCTTTGGACCAGTTCTTCTTGAGCAGCTACTGTGGGGAAGACTGCAATGGAACAGAGCATCTGTTTATTGCAGAACAAATTGTTGCCGTGCGAACTCTTCAATAGCTGGGACAAAACTACAGAACTGGCTTTCTCCTGAGCTGCTATAAGGTTGTTTCTATACAACTGCTTTGTGTATTTCAAGCAAAAAGATAATTTCTCTCCTTTACGCACTTGGGAACACCAATGACTATCCTGTTCCCTAACAGTGCCTGGTCTGTCTGTATAATACACTCATAATGAAGCCCATCATCTCATTGCAGTATTGACCTACTCTAATCACCACACCACCATCTGTGACTATTTGCCCCCAAATTTACTGGTTATGGAAATGCTTTAACTTCTAACTTCAATTCTTAGGATGTCTCTTGACAAATAGTGAGCATTAAGGCCTCAGTCAGTCAGTAGACTCTCAGTTACCATCAGATGATCTTACCTCTCTTCATACTACTGTATGGCCTGTTATGTCAGCCAACCATCAGCCTCATGGCCATCCAGCTGTATTTTCTGCAGAAGTTGTTCTCTGGCAACTAATGTTAGCAGCAATCCTTTGAAGATCGGCTCCTCTTTGAAAACAATGTTGGAACCACTGTGGAAGGTGCTTCTTGAGAGAACGGCACTGATGTCACCTGAAAGCAGCATGTAGTGTCCCAAAGATCTTTTCAGAAAAGTTTACTGGCCCTTGCATCATCCCTGCAACATACTCCAGTGATCCAAGGATCTTGCTACTTCAGCAGTTTGCCAAATTCAGTTCACCATCTCACAAATCTGCTCCTATAAGCCTTCATGTGCCAGTTCAATTGTTTCTATTCAGTATATTATTGAATGGCCATATGTTTGCAAGAATTCATTGGCTTTTTCCACTGGAAATAAACCATAGAATTAAGAGCCCACACCCAAAACACAACAATGCATGCTGCAAACTAAAGTTGAGAGAGGATTCTGAGACATTCAAATTAACAATCAAGAAAGCTTGGGCAGAAAGCAGCAGAGAGGATAGAGAAATGTAAATATTGCATATATAACTCAGATATCATGCAAAAATTTTTAAAAGTAATGGAGCAATGACAAGGTAAATATGGTGTTACGAAAAAGTCAGGCTCTACATGGGAAAGATCCAGATGATAGCCCTAAATCCTGGTACAAATAAAGGAGCACTGAGAATTAATAGGAAGGAAGGTTTTATGCAGATACCTCTCCAATGTCTGTTTCTCCCATAAGACATTTAAACAGAACTGTAGCACTGTCAAGATTTAACACAGCTATGTTACCAATTCATAAGACCGTAGTACAGCTTCAGACATTCAGTGTGCCTCAGCACATGAATCCACACCGTAGAGTTCAACATTACAAGGAATTCATCCACCATCCCACATTAAGATGTAGCATCCCTCCAAATGCAAGAAGGAAGAGGACTGACTCACTAGGGTAAACCCCTAGATAAAAATCAACTTAATTAGTCTATGAGGAATTAAAAGGCGATTTCTGAGACGCATCCCTGAAGACATGCATCTTTGTGCCATTCCCACTCAGGTAACAGGGCTTATCTGCTCCACATTAACTGTTCAGAGCTTGGCTCAGACGCATCTCAGGTGCAGGACGGAATTCCTGTGTGCACAGGGGTCAAGGGCAACATGTCAATGACACTGCTAGAGATAGGCTGCTGCTCCTAAAGCAAAACTGCTCTAAACTAAACTGAATTCTGTGGCAATGGCATCAGCAAAAACCCACAGCCAAATAGAAAAAATCCCAGTTGGTAACAGTGCAAGTCAAAAAATGGTATCTATTTGCAAAAGTGGCATTTTACATATTATCCTGTTTTTAAAACATTTGTCTTTTGTCACAGTTAGAAAGTCAACAACAAAAAAGAAAAGGAATCTGACACCGAATGCCAAATTCCAATTCTTACATTGCAAAAAAGTATTTCTACCCTTTTATACTTTTCAAAAGTCCTTAGAATACTGTCCAGTCTTGATTTTTCTGTTAATTTATACCCTTTCTTCCAGGCAAGATGCCAACCAGTTCTGTATTTGTAGAATACTTTAATAATGTTAATGTTAATGACTTTAAACTCATTATTTCCATTATTGCTAGCGGGGAACACTAAAATAAGTAATAGTGAAAAAAAAAAAAAGAAAAAAAAAAGAAAAAAAAAAGAAAGCAAGCTATGTCTCACAGACAGCTAATAATGTTTCTACAACATACAGACTCCATCTGTACATTCAGCTATACTACACTCTACTTGCCAGGCCTAAGTACCTTGACACAAACATACAGAAAAAAATAAATTACATTAAAGAATGAAACTTAAAACAATAGCAATGCAGAAGGCTCTGGAGGCCATATATGGGTCTTAAATCCCTGCTGGACTGGACTAAACCAGCTGGAAAACTGAATGTAAAGGAAACCAATTTCAGTATCACACATTTAAGTTTTATGTAATATACATATGAGGTGCATTACACATTTGTTTATGACCTGCGCTAGAAAATGCAGAAAAAAAATGATTCCCAATTAGGTTAAGTATCAAAAGGACGAAAGTCAATTATTTGTCTCTCCTGTACATTGGGGCTAACAAGTAGCTTCCACTTTTGAAAACAGATAATCCTCAGCCAAGATGAACACAGCCAAGATGAACACAGCCAAGAACAAGTTAAGATAGAAGGAAACACCACTATAGTCCAGGAAAGAAAAATCAATGTGTACTACAAGAGATAAGCTATACATCTTTATCTCAGAAAGGTAAATCTCCTAAACTGGAGGAACTGATATACCAAAGTCTCAACCTAAAGCATTCATGTAAATAAGACACTGATAAGGCATGGCTGCATAAAGAGTATTTGCCAAGCCAATGACATTTGAAATCAACCACTCTGTGAATAAAAACATTCAGATGAAGAACGTACATAAATTACACGCCTGCAAAAATGTAGACACCTCAGTACTGACCCTGGACCTCAGAGCAGTAGTTGCACAAACCTATAAGTATATGTATGTCTGAAGTTCTGTTTCACCAGAAATGATAAACAATCATCCATGCACAAGAACACAGGATCCATATTTTCTGTTTACAGAACTTAGCACTAAAAAGTTCACATGCTGAGAACGTGTTGGGATGAAGAGAGAAATGCTGCAATACTCAGACACTGCTGAGGATCATATCTGCCAAACTGACTGCACTGGATGCTGCTGCATCAGAGTATGCTGTGAAGAACAGCCTTTGAGAGAGAAATTCTCTGCACAAAATTTTCAAATGAAATTCAAGACTATGTCTTAGATGCAGAATCCAAGAAACTATCAAAACATAGCGCAAAATGACATGATATGGTGAGAGATTTTGCATAAACAAAACATACATTGTGTCTGTCAGCTTCTAGATAGTCCTTTCCTTCCAGGTAGTGCATTTTAAGTCTAGCTGAGGAACAGGAGAAGGATGGAAATCCACAGGACTGAGACAATCTTATACAAGCCAGTACTGGACATAACTGACAAAGGAGGTGATGGAGAAATACTTATCACTGAAGGTCAGAGGTTTCAACAGTTCCTCAAACTGAACCAAAGTCAAAACAGGTTTTACTAAGGTAAATCTATCTTTTTAGGTAGATTTTTAATTTGCTCCAAGTTCACCTTCAAGTAGGAGGTAACTGTTAGCATACTCACCATTTTAGTCTTCCCACCAGAGTTGCTTAAAGGGTACCTGAATGTTCTTCTCAAGCTATATCTGAACCATATATACTGCAATAAGGCTACAACAAACACTTTTAAGTAAAAATGAGGAAGAAATATACCCAAGTTTACTTCAGGGCCATCCCTTCAGCCCTACAGCAGATTCTCTCTGCCTGCTGGGAGAAGGGAAAGGAAATATAAATCATTATATTCCTTATAAAGGAACATATAGATTGTAAGCTCCTTAGAAAAGGCATTCACATTCCTCCTTAATTATAAAGTACCTGGTGCAAAACAAGAAGGAATCATGTTGTACATTGTGGAAACCTATTTGAATCGTTCACCTTAGAGTTTCAAGCACTTTTCATTATTACACATCTTGGTAGTGCCTCTGATCAAGCTGAAGTTCCAAGATTCCTTAGCCAGAGTAAATGTCTTGTATAAGAAGTACTTTGAGTGCTTTGGTTTGGATATTTATCCTTATTTTTCTTCACACCAAGAAAAAACCAGAAAGCAACGCATAAAAGATTCAATAAGGAACCTTGTAAAGATTTCTTGCTACAATACATTTAATACTTCACTCTCCAAAAGCAGCTATTAGCAAGTTAAATCCAGTTTTCCATTAGATATCAGCAGTTGTTGAGCTTTTAATCAGGACACAGAAAGACCATTTAATTTTCATGTCTCTCCTTAAAGCAGAAGATTGTTTATACGGTCTGTAGGTTCAACAGAGCTCAAAATCTTGACTGTGGACTGCATGTGATATTCCACACAACAGTGCAATGTTAATCCACTGACATTTTTTCCACAGAAATGTGGTCAGTTTCTTTCATGAAGTAGAAATTATTTGTTTAAAACTGTATTATGTAACATGAGACCATAAAAAATAAATTATTGCGGAATCAATATCAAGCTTTTCTTTCTCCAATTTAATCCTAACATGAACTCAACACTTTAGTGCCATCTGGTTGCCATTATCTGAAAAATCTTGATTTCTGTGTGACTCTAATTGAAGAGTACAATGAGATCTGCTACCAGACAGGTTAACCTGTCCACACCTTCAAAGAAAAGAATTTGGCAGCTGCAGTTCAATGGAAATGGAAACAACAAACACCTCAAAACATAGCAGTAGAGACTCATCACTTGCACAAGTTTTGAGAACCCACAGATGAATAAGCTGAAACACTGTAGGTGTTTGTCAGTAAAGCTGTATTTTCTGTACTTCAAACAGTAATATTCTAAAAAAACCAGAAGCATGTATAAAAAGGCTAGTACCTGGATCAGTAACAGCCATCAAAGAAAACTCTTATTACTATCTGCATCAGACTTACCAAAACATAATGAAAAAAACATTTTTTTAAACACTGCTGAAGATACCTTGTCATCCATATATGGTGCATGTCACCATTAAAGTTGTTGTTTGTACCTGCGAATACAAATATTTAGCTTTTTGCCATTCAAGGCCATCCACACCCTGAAGCAGGGAAGAGCTGCAGCTCTGTTCCCTTTCTGTGCTAATCCCCAGAGAAGTAACATCCCACAAGGTTTAAACAGAAGAAATCTTAGACTTTTTATTTTTTTGGTAATGTTTCAGTTTACATATAATATGTTAGTGGCTTGTGCTTTTAAAGAGAATTAAAACGTATTTTCACAGAATCACCCTTTACAGGATTTTCAAGACAAACTGCTTTCTAAGTCAGCTTGTTCAACTATACATTTGACGTGCACGCAAAAAAAAAGGCAGAGTTTAATTTCATATTCTCCTCCATAAATATATATGTGCAGCCAGTTGCTGAAAAGACATCTCAGACAACAGAGCTGCTAACACATTCTACCTACACAAGACAGATGCCAGCTCAAATAATCAGAGTAAAACTAACTGAACTCCCTTTTTTGTTTTACTTTGTTTGATTTTGGCTTGTTTTGTTCTTCATTTAGATGAAGATTTTTCACTTCTCAGGTGTTCTTTTTTTCCAAGGACCACTGCAGTTATAACTTCTCTCCAAAGACAGCAACATCACAGGAATTGGTGAAGTGATGACAACCTTGCAGTCTTCATGTATTCCCAAGAGTAGTAACTGTTGAAAACATACCAACCTCTTATAAGGAATACACTTGTTACAGCAGACAGTTCAGATGCCATCCTAATAAAAAGTATCAGGAATTTCTTGTGTAAAGCTGAATAATCCATTCATACATGTGTATCTTGACCAGTTATGGAAACAAACATTGTCTTTGTACACACGTACAAGGGAAACAGCATGGAGAAACACCTGAATGACTGACACACCAGAGCACAAGCCATAGGGAAAGGCCTCCCCTTCCAAAACTTGGAACTCTCTCCATCTGAGAGTTCCAAGAGGAAGAAAGTATTAGGAAAAAATGAAAATGTGCCATTTCCCCAAAGGCAGCTTTAAGATTTTTGCATACTGAAGTATTAAATCCTATAATTCAAAGAGACCAGAGACTCCTGACTAGAAACCTAACAAGAATGGAAAACATTCAAAATGCTTTTGCCTCTCTGTTTGCAGTAATGTGCTGTGCCTTTGGTACCTACTTGCATTTTAACTGATCTATGCAAAACCACGAATAGGAGCACATTCTGCTTCCAAACTATTAATCAGCTAGAAGGTGATAATTCAAATGAATGAAATATTGTCATTACTAATTTTCCAACCTACATGCATGAGGAAGACTTAAGGCTCCAGGCTGTCAATTCAGTACCATGCAAACTTGGAAAAGCCATTGCAATTGCTGGAACACTCCAGTGGTAGGAATGAAACAAAACAGTTTCACCATAAAGACAAAAGTGATTAATCTTGAGCAGAAATCAGAAGAGTTACTTGGAGTCCTTCAGTTGGTTTAAAGATTCTGACTAATATCTGAAGGAATGGCTGAGCAGAGGAAAACTCTGATTCAAGTTTTATGAGAGAATAAAGATGATTGCCTTAGAGACTCAAAACTTACTTTAAATTCTAGGAAATTCCTGTTCTTTTTCTTCTCATTGCTACTATTACAAGAAAACTACGTACAACCACAGTTTAAGAATACTTGACGCTGCAAGTGTGCAGATCTCAACTGAGATGGCCACCTCTGCTCCTCAAATACATTATCTCATAGTATGCAGGTCGTCCTGGTGCAGTTCAGTCCCAAATTGTTAGTGGACCTCGAGTTCAGAATTTAGATATCCTTTTCTAGAAGTAATCTGGGAAAGATTAAGTAATGAAGGGAGACATAATAAAACAGAACCATGTATCCATCAGTATTTGGCTTCCTGAAGCCTTGTGAACATTCCATAGGCAAAGAAAACTCTCAGTAGTGCTTCTCCTTTTCAGTCCACCTATGCTAAGTTACAATATGCCCAGAAGAGTTCCTGGGTTTCAGTTTAGTCTGCTCACAGTTAGCTAGTGCATGCTGGCAGAAACAGCAGGAACTTCATAGCCAAAAAGCACAATTTGCCTCCAACCCAGCTCAACCGTATTTTCTTCAAATCCTGAGGTCTGTCCACTATTGTGGGGGTTTCCAAAATTTTGAGGCAGCAACATTAATAATAAAATGGCACATCCTGCTAAATGGAAATTGTGTCCCAAGGGCATGAAATGATTCACCATGATAGATGCATTAAATAAATGGACAAAAAAATGTTTTTGGTTTTTTTTTTCTGGTAATAATCAATTTGTTTAGGTGGCAACAAGCTGTCCCACAGTCAGAATTACTTTATGTCTTCGAAAAGGATTCTCAGAGAGTTCTAATGATGTTGAGATCTCAAACTGGGAAAAACTGATTTTGTCTGGTGAGGTCATCTTCTCTCTCATTTAAAAGCACACTAATGGAGACTACTCTTTTGCAGGAAGCATACTTTCTAATGCGACTTGCAACTCCCAATTCTATAACAACTTTTAACTATTCAGCTGGATTAGAGGTGGGCTTTTTGGGGATAGGTTAATATATTTGTTACAGTGTAATGTCACAACTCTACTTTTCCAATGCAATCCTTTTAGAAAAGCCCCTACTGAAATCCTGCTCAGTACCTCCATGGTATCTACAAGGTTGTTCTGAGATTAAGAGGCTTCTGAAAACAGTTTAATAAATGCCTTACAAACAGACAATAGCACGGATGTATTTTTTGTATCAACAGACAGGCAAGAAACAAGTAATGGGTTCACAAAAATGACTGAAGCAAAGTCCAAAAAAATGCCAAACCCAATCTGATGGGTAATAAGTGAAACTAACTTGTATGAACATCAATTCTCCCCTTCTAAAGACTATGAACTAATAATGCAAGGTAAGTTATTTATCTATGTTGATGTAAATATTAAAGAAAACAGAAAACCAAATGTCCAGAACTGATCTAATATTCTCTGCTATAATTTCACTCTTTCATACCACAGTCAGACCATCACGCTTAATGAGCAGTCCTACAGTAAAACACAAGATGACTGAAGATGACAGCTGTGCTCTCTTTGCATAGCACAGGACGTTGCACATTCCCTTGTAAAAATCACATGTATTTCCATCATGAGACAGCTAGGTTCAGTATTAAAAAAGCAAATGGTCTTGAGAAAAACCAAAATGTCATAAGAAACCATAATTCACAGAAAATACGGTTTTAACAATCAACTTTGCTGAAAAGGTAGCAGCTCCATTCTGCAGCAGCTGATGATTCTTTTCAGAGTTGCATTTTTCAATGTGATGCGCTGCACGGAACAGTCCAACTGACCATGCATGGTCAAAGATGGATCTTTATATAGAGTGCTAGACACACATTTTCCTATGTAGTCATCAATGAAAGTGGGTATTTTTTCTGCTCAGTGCTGTGAAAGATTCTACTGCCAGTATCAGTAAGCAAATGATGAGTAAGAACCAAATCAGGATCAAGACTTAATGGATTCTGTACTGAAGGATATTCCAGACAAAATCAAAATCACTAATCACCAGGCTCTGACTATGAGCCAAGCAAGGGACTAGCTAGATAGTTCTGTAAGCAGCAATGATGAATTTTTGATCCATTTCTTCAGTCACTGAAGGACTAGAGTATGTAGAATATTCTGCAGGTTGTAGTTCTGGCATAAGTTGCTTTCCTTCAGAGCCACTTCCCATCAAGCGGCTGAAGACTGACCTGCCAAACATTCAAACCAACTGAAACAACTGGAATAATATTTCTGTACTACAGAAAGGGAAAAGTTCTGAACCTCAACAAGGAAACCAAGACCTAAGCTCTTCAGCCTGGTCTGATCAAATGGTCTGACAACCAGCCTCAGTGGTATGTTTTCATAGCTGAATTTTGCCTTAAACTTGAAGATTGATGTATTTTCTCACTGTTCTCATCAAAGTATAGCTTTATGTGTATTCTGCTCATTTCTCTCTAATTCTACATGCACCACAGAATAAACAGTGTGACCCCCTCAGTAGTATCTGCTAAAATATTTTCAAAATGGTCGAAAAACAATATTATAACTTGTGTTACACACTATCCATTTGCATGTTCCAGAAATACTCTTTAGTCTGGAAAGAAAAATGTTAGGAAAGGATCTGGTTCAGTTGTATTAGCAAAAATACAAACAAAACTATTATCAGTTCTTAAGACTCAAGAAACAGCATCAACTCATAATGATGATGTGTCACAAAAACTTCAGTTTTGTTATGGAAAACTGAGTAAAGACTGAAAGCCATTTTACACATACCTGAAAGTAGCATCTCCAAAGTGAAGCTCACCTGATTTCCACAGCAATACACAATGCTGATTTTTTGTTAACTATTAGTTTTCCTTTGTCAACAATAGTCAGAATTCAAAGAGCGCTTAGAAACATTTTGAAAAGAAAGTATATACGCTGTATAATAGTACATGAACACAGAAAATACATATTTAAAACTTTCCATTTTAAAAAAAGCTGCATTCAGGGAGCTCAATTTTCTTCTATTAAACATACACATGGCATGACGCAAGTTCAGCTATTCCCCTCCCTTACTAAAGAATTTCTAAACATGCACCACAGGACACAGCCGTGAGAAGTATCCAATAAACAAAAAAATTACAACAGCAAACAAAACCATCTATTAGAACTATGCTCTCCTTTAACAGCAAGAACTACCACCACACCAGAAGAAATTTATTTACCAGTGTAGACACCAAGCACGATGTAATCACTCGGCAGAGCACCAAATAATACCAGAGAAGGAAACTGAGGACTTAATTTCCTTCCTTCAGAAAGATCACGAGAAAAAACTCAATTCACCCTAAAACCAGTGATTATTTTCAGATCTAAACATTTTGCCTGGTTACAACATTTTTGATGCAAGGCATTTGCTTTGAAACCTGAGAAGACAAAAGAAAATTTTCGTCAGCAAACCTGATGCTCTGTAGAAGCAATATACCAAGCATGTATGAAGAATCTGTATTACTTTTAATAGTGTGGACTGCTATTTCTTCATCTTTTTCTAGCAGAACACATTTTTAAACACACCTATTAAAGGAATAGAAGGGTATAACTTCTGGTCTTTGCTGTTTCCTTTAATGATGCTTCTCTATGAGACAGTACACTTATGAATGGAATGAAATACCCTGAAAGGGATCAGTGTTGACTAAAATACATAACACCAAAGTGAATTTTCTAGGCTGTCCTTCAGAGAACTCTGTAGTACCTGATTTCACATTGAGCATTAAAGAAAAGTTTTTCATACATTGCTATCTTGAGTATTACATAGCCACCCAACAGGATTTATACTCACGTAGTACTGAAAATTTGACATAATTGAGAAACTAGAATCCTGCTCTCCAGGAATATGAACTCCTGAAGGCCAGCAAGACCTGAGGTCTTAATGGAGCTGTCTATGAGAACAAAAGTAGGTGGAAAATCTAGAAGACAGGACACACTCCGGAACATGAGCACAGTACCTCTTCCATGTAAGGATGGTTCTGAGAACTATCAACATGTGAACAAAGACCACATTTAAAATGCCAAACAAAAACCATACTACATGGTCCACCAAAAACTCCAAGTTTATAGTGAAATTTATTGTTCTGCTTCCTAATACAATAAGCTACAAGGTACATACAGTATAAAACGAGAACGGCCACAGAGCAAAGGTGATAAACATTCTGTGATGGTACAGTGGAGGTAACATCTGTCTAACCCTTCCACTTTATCCCACAAAGAGCAGCTAAAACTACTGACCCTCCCCCCACCCCTCAAAAAATATTAAAAAGTAAACTGTCTCTCTCACTTAAGAGCAGTGGGATTCAATAAGTTTTTGAGGGCACTGGTTATCTGCCAGTATCTCAAGAAAATTGCCAAAACTAAAGTAACAAAAACTGTGAAAGTGGGAGTGACATGATCCATGCAAGATGCTCATGACATCTTGGTTCACTTCTCCTCAGAGCAAATGGCCTGCAAAGAAAGGAAAGGTTTGTTACATCAAGTGAACCAGCAATTAATATGGTCAGAATTAAGATACAGCACACAAAATCTGAACTAGACAGGACTAGGCATACAACTAAACTACTCTTTTAATGAAACCATGAGCTTCTTAGTAAGGCTGGGAGATTGATAGCTGACAATCCTCCCTTTATTGTTAGATGCTGTGCAGAAGGGTGCACATGGACATAGGCACAGCTGACACCTATTATACAGGGTTCCAAACCAAACAGTCATGTCTGGCAGAACTCTAACAATGATGTGAACTGCAACCTCAACTCTTGAAAAACATCGAGGCTATAAACACATGGGGAGACTGAACACTTACCTTCAAGGCACAAAAATCCACTTAACCACTTTTTCATATATACTTGGTGCGGTTGAGGGCTCTCTCAGCAAGATGACCACTTTCATCTGTTATCTTCTCCCAATCTGTCTGTCCAACAACAAAACCGATGGCCCTTTTCCTGTCTGCATCTTTTTTTTCTTCCAGATCCGCCCATCGCACCTACAGAGAACACCTTATCAGTACAATCTCTTAAGAAATTCTGATACAAGTCTAGGCTTTCCACTGCAATTAAGAGTACAAGAATACTAATTTGTACTCATTTCCCTTCAAACAGGTAAGTATTATTTTGTTTTCCAATAGGTAAAGATAGAAACTACAACAGTTACATTATTTTTAATTGATTAACTTGGGTGTTCTATGGAGTAGAAGAAAGGTACAGATGATCAGCCTTTTCCATTTCAATAGTATAATTCTGAGTACTGAAGTGTAATTACTACAATTACTTCTCTGTTCAAAGCAGTGCTTTCTGCAGGAAGAATTATCCAAGATTCATTTAGTGTCTTCATTTTCTGTGCAACCTGTCTTTCAGTTGCACAATGGAAACATCTAGAAGACAACTATAAAACTACAAAAAGACAGTGTTAAAGGGCAACTCAGCAATGAGTAAATGAATGAGGGACAGTTTTCTTCATCTTCCGTGATACATTTATATTTAAATATTTCCACTAGTTTTTACACTAAATAAACTGCTTCATACGTTTGTTATCTCCTATCTTTACAGCTTTACATTTTCACATCGCCTCTGTAGTTCTTCATGGTAATGCAGATCTCCTGCATTTATCCTGTTCAAACATACACAGTGACACCCACAAACCCAGACACCACTGGGAGGGGGAGCAACATGGAGGAAGGAGCAACAGAGTTGACAGGGAAAGGCTGCAGTCACTAAAAACTCAGCTGTAACACACCATTGCAGGACAAAAAACAAACGGTAAGTGAAGGAGCTCTTCCCTGACATATTGAGTAGTCCCATTCAGGCCATTGTGTAATTCAGGGACACAGCCTTACCAACTTTCTGCCAGCAGCTTCCTATCCAGTCTACCTGGATTTCTCCAGACATTGCTACTGATAAGAAATGTCAGCTTTCTTCCACCATCATTTCCTCTGCCAATGCCTTAGGAACCTCCATTTCTCTCAGGCATGCTGTCCAGTATTATTTGACATTACAGAGCAAAACAATGCCCAAACACTGAGTTAATTCAAATTACTTTTAGTGGCAAAAGCTGGTCTTTCTATTTTGGGGAAAAGAAAAAAAAAAGTATTACCTCTTTCTATTACCTCTCCTTCATCTTCCTCTATAATTTTTTCCCTTTTTTTTGCAATATTATTTGAAAACGTGGCATTTTGTACTCAGAACAGAACTACATATAGAGTTATAAACACACATTATCTCCCAATGTCTACAAGAAATAATTGATGTAAAACCTACATAACTGATGATTTCCTGAGATGAATCTTTTTGAATGTGAGAACAGTGTACTGTTTCTCTGTCGACTTAAAATTTAACAAAAAATAGCTTAATAAAATCATGATCTTCTCTTAGAATCTCTACTGTGTATCACACTATCTCACCACGAAACATTC
The DNA here is from genome assembly GCA_013396655.1 of Campylorhamphus procurvoides. Taxonomy (NCBI): domain Eukaryota; kingdom Metazoa; phylum Chordata; class Aves; order Passeriformes; family Dendrocolaptidae; genus Campylorhamphus; species Campylorhamphus procurvoides. Next base: position 530,341 of record WBMV01001660.1, on the reverse strand, counting down.
AGCATACAAAAAGGACTCTGTGGATTGCTCTGAAATAAAGTGCATCATGTCCCCTATCAAGAAATGGGACATGATCCCATTTTCAATCTCTAAGTCATGCCATACTTTATTATGCCATGCTGTATTATCTACCGCTCCTAGCTTTGTTATAATTAATATGTTTACCTCTGGAAGACCCTACTTGCAAGAAACTAATAGAATAGCAAAATGAAATTCCCATATTCATAGACATTGAATGACTTGATACAAACTCTCTTTCACAGAGACTTTTAAATGGCCATATACATACAGTAAGTCATTTGAAAATTTATTACCCTTTTCTTTCCAGGTTCAGAAGCACGTGTATCATAGTCATCTGGAAGCTGCAGGTAATCTTCCATTCTGCTGGCAATTGCTTCCCAGTCACGTTTCCTTTTAGTGCCAGTCCGCAAACCATCCAGCTTGTCTGAGAACAAACACAGAGCCTCAGCATTAAAGGAGAATTTTTTTTCCAAGTATTCACACAAACAAGATGAGAGCGTAAAATTTTTCAAAAGAAAGAGCAGCAGAACTTGTACATCCAGCTTGTCTTGACAGGTGGAATGATGAGAGTTGAAATAAACTAGAGAAGACTCAACACAGTTTTCAAGTTTTATTGATCTTTCAAATTAACTGTCTGGCAATAACACTCAGTCTTGTTATGTGTATGAGGGTGAAAAAGCTTGCTCTTCCAGGTGGTCATACTATATGGAGTCTATGCTTACAGGTACAATATAGCCAACAACAGCTAGGAACCAGAGATCCACCTTTCTGTATTTGAACACAATCCTAAAGCTGTAGCATTTTCCCGAAATATAGGGATTTATACTGTGTCAAACATGGCATACATGCAGTATCAGGGAACAAATGATGATCATATAACTTAATGCATCAAAGACAAGTTTTTGAGATATTGTTTCTGCTAAACAAAAAGCTCCTTGGAAACCCTGATCCTCCCCTTTCTTTTTCTCTCCCCATAAGGCAAACTACTTAAAAAATCCTCCAGAACTGGGAAAAAAAATTTCAGAATCTTTTCTTTCATGGTGTAAGAGGTCAGTCATGAATACTTGAGCAGTGCATTTGTCCAACAGTCATCATTTTCTTCTTTTTCTTATTGAACCGATATGATATGAGGAGAAATAATTCCGTTCCTAGGTTCTAAAATTTTGTTCCTCTTTGGATACTTATTCTCAGTAAAAAACCAACTCCTTCTTGAAATCATGTGGCAAACTGCTTTTGGAAAGGAGATGAAGCATTCATTGTAAGATTACAAATAACAAAGCGTAAAAAGGAAAACCAGCTTTACAAGTCAAAGGAAATTCTATTACTTCTGTCGATGTATGCTACTATTTTATAAGCCAACAATTCAAGTATATGTAGAAGGAACATTAAGCTTGGCAATTTATGCTGTAAACCATTTCCAGTGATGTCAAAAACATTGTTTCAGAAGTCACCATTGTAATTAAATTCACCCACAAAAAGCCACAGAAATAAACCAAATACAAAGCAGCATTATTTTCCGGATAGCAGAAGACGATGTTTAAAGGCATGTATTTAAAGAAGCTTAGTTCAGAGATGAGGTTTTTTACTTAAAATGGGAGAGAAGAGAGTAACAATGGAGATAATGTGATTGCATGTACTATAATGGTACTGCAGACATGCTAGTATAATTTAAACGCCATAGACTAGCGAAGTTATTTCTCCCTTATACAGCTCTAAAATTTTTAAAGACTCCACCTTTGCCCCATTCCCTGGAACAGATACAGAATTTCCTCTAATAAAACATTTAATCCCCCTCTGCTTTTTAAAAAAGCCAACATTTAAGAAAAGTGCTCAGAATACTTGTATCTATTACATGGTTCAGTTAAAGTTCTTCTTTTGCTCTAAGTTAAATCTGCCAAATTTGATGCTCAATCTCCACAGAAAGGCGATACTCCCTCTAGAAGACAAAATTGATTTATACAATATTCCTGTGTTACTCCAGCACATACTGTACTTGCACTGTCTCTCAGTGTTACTTTCAGTGTAGATCATTCGTAGCATTAAGGGTTTCCAGAAAAAAATAACATGGAAAAGGAGATCAACAAACGCATTGAGGAGCATTTAGGAACATGAAGAACTGGAAACAGAGGAGCTCTCTGTTGGCATGTACCTGCAGACAGCCATATTTCTCTTGGAAGGCAACATACCACAGTGCAAACTCACCTCATTACGAATGTGACAGAAAGTTCAGTCTCCCACTTCCTACTGTACACAGAACAATCACCCAGAAAAGTGTAATGCTCAAACATCAGTACAGAAGTTCAGAAGGCATGCTGAGTATGCATTTCTCCTGTCCCTTTTTGATACTGCTACACAGAATTTATTTTAAAATGTTATCTCTCTCCAAGTTTGAAGTTGGATTGCTTTTCCAGAGGGGTGTTTCCATCCGTACTATCACAGTTCAAGGCACATGTGCTGTGTGATAGATACTAAAGAAATGTCAAAAGCCTACCACAAAGGATTATTTCAGAATATTCCCTTTTGAAAATGGGACAAGGTGTCATTTTGTAACAGTGGTGCTTGTGAATATTTATGGCAGATGATTATTTAGTGTCAAACTACTGAACATCATTCTATCATTTCAATTTTTAAAAACAACAAAGCAGCAACACTTCTTGAAACCCACAGAACTTAAAAACTCACCTGCAGAATTTTAATAATAAAGCATCTGAAAGTAGCTGACTTATCTAGCTAACTCCTTCAAAAACTAAATGAATCAATCTGCTAAATTTTGCTCTTCTTATACAAAAGCCACAAAGTTTTGTGTAAAAGGTTGAGTTCTAGAACACATTTTACAATGGCATCAAAGCTTCAGCTACATGAGAGCTTGTTTCTCCCTTCCGGAAAGTTTGCAGAACTCGCCACTAAGCCGTACCTTGAAACAGAGTATTGCACTAAACACTTAGAATATGGTCAAAGTTTAAAAGTGAGAGTCCATTAATTAATTGCAATGGAAGAACCCATGTGCACTACGCCCCAAGACCGACCCATGGTTAGACTTCAGAATAAAATTGTGGCTGTGCTCAACACATAAGACAATGATATACTACACATATACTCAAGAGGAATGCATCACCCCTGCCAAAGTCCATCTGAGCTACAATGAGAGCTCTGGGGCATACAGTAGGGCAACTGTCACAAGTCAGTGTTTCCAGCTAAAGAACTCAAACTTTTCAGACCTCTTCTGAGGTTTACTACAATCAGTAAGATCTTATTGTGCTTTTCTGTTAACAATATCTACTCAGAAAGGAAACAAAAAAAACAAAACAAGACTCAAAGCATTTTTGGCATCCGCACTTACATCAACTTCTATAAATGTGCGTTGTCTGAGACTAATACAATAAACCTAATGGGCAAGCCACCTCCCAGGAAATAACTCAACTTTGGAATAACAAATGCATAACACAGTTTACATGCCTCTTCAGCAATAATTGCAATTGGTCATCTACAAAGTCTTATTGTGAACTAATTATTAAATAGAATAATTCTTACTCAGAGACTGCAAGTGTTTATAATGCATACCTTGAGCTGAAAGTTGCCTGCCCTGGCAGAGCAATTTTCCAAAGAAGCTGCATTCATTACATAGGAACGTCTGTTTTTAAAAAAATGTATGTTCTGCCAGAATTTACTTTTAATCTACAGTCCTACATATATACATATATCTATACAAACGAATCTAGAGGGTAGTTAAAAAGTAAAACTGTGAATACAGATTTAATAGAGAGCCATTCTCAGCACCTGTTTGTTAATGAAGTTTGACTGTTAAAGACTACTGCAACAGCCTTGCAACTTACTTCAGCATAAAAGTGAATCTGCTACTTGCTCCCATTTTACATTTAAGTGGTGACCATATAAAAATCTTATGTTTTATGTTATGGAGTTTTCATTAGGTAAGGAAACAACACAGTTTTTAGTTTCTATTTGCTAGCAGTATTTTGAAAGTTATTTGTAGGTTTCTGCTGCAGTCACAATCTCCACATTGTTAGAAACTACACTTAACATTATGTATCAGAGCATTCTTCAACAATGCAAGTTTCCAGTACTATGATTTCATGCATAATTGGTGAAAAATCATTATAAACTTCAGAAATAATTTTATGTTATTAAATTATTGCCTACAACAAAAATTCAGATCAATCCTGAATTAATTCTGTCTAGCTGCCTAGCTATTTGATATGCCAAAACCATTGAGTACAAAGCAACTCTGGTGGTACTGCAGGTGCCACAACATCAGTATATTCCACAAATATTTATATGACTTAAAAGAGAGCACAGCAGCAGAAGAGATGGTGTATCTAAGCATTTAAGAGCAAAAAATGAAAGGTTGCTTTATGTAAGCCAGACCTTCTAACGCTATTTCTAAGGTGAAACTGTGATTTTGGCTATTGTAAAGTAATGATGCACAAGGCTGCACCACACATGCAGAAGCAAACCTCAGAATGTTAAGACATGCTGTGTTCCCATTCAGGTATTTTTTACTTCTCATAAACATAACAGAAAAAAACAGTTTATGCAGACTGTCTCATAAAATCTTCACTTACAACCATTATTCTCATTTTAAAAAAACCCAAAAAACACACAACAAAAAAACCCCTGATCAAAATGACCAGAAACCCCTTTCCATATATACTCCTTCCACCATAGCTGTGGTACATGCACTTATGCCTGAAAGTTGCTTTTGACTTTGACAGAATCCTAATCTCAGCACTTATGTTTAACGCAACCATCAGCACTACTCGGAACAAAAAGCATAGCAAAAATAGTGCTCCTGTGCTTCTGGAAAGTCCATTTTGCATACTACTAAGAATTCTAGTACTCTTCTGGAACTGAAAAGCATAATGAACTTTTAACTTTTCAATACCTAAATTATTGAAAAGATACAGTGACATCTAATATTTCAGAACTAATTTCAAAGCATGGCACTACTTAGCCCTTACAGAAGTCAATTTTGGAAAGTGAGAAACATCTTCAATACAGTTAGCTATAAGTCATGTCTCCAAGAACGTAAGAAGTTACTAATGACACTTAGGCTTGAAAAAAGGTATGCAGGATGAACAAAAATACAGTGCAATGTAGGTTGACTCTTTGCTTATATAAAAACTATAAATATGGAAGATATGAATAAAGACTAGAAATACTGCTTTTATAAAATTTTAAGACAAAGTACTTTCCTTGAACAGATGGAAGAACAATTAATGAGTATATATACCAGTGATGATTAGAAAGTAGTAACTCTCTTGCCTCTGGCAGAAGACAAATTCCTTTTCTGTATAGATGTTTTTGCAGTTTCAGACACATGTATAAAATCAACACATTTATTTGTCTTTGATAAGGAGGCACAGTAAAAACAAAGTTCAGGTTTTGCAAATATCATTAGATACCAACTATAAGAAACAGGAAAAAATAAATACCCACCTAGCTTTGCCTCAGAAGTGTCCATCTCCCATTTGCTTTTCGGAATGTATCCCTAAATCATACACAGAAAGAAGCTCGAAGGATTAGAGAGAGACACACATGCATATCACTTTTGAACTGGAAACAGCATTATAATTAGGGAGCTTAAGGTATTTCTTTTTGTAAGGCACAATTCTCGTTATCAGATGAAGGAGACCAATTACTCAGTATTTCAGAACTTCTGCATCGACTTCCCATTCAGTGATTTTAGCAGCCCTTGCAAATCGTAACGAGTGCTGCCCTCTGCAAACACAGAACTCCAGAATGAGTCTAACAGACAGCAAAGGTGCTGTGTGCACAGTTACTGTATTGTATTATCCCAGGTGGCAAAGTTACTGTAACACAACTTATCATGTATAAAGAATATTCAAAACTTCAAAACAACACAAATGAAAATGTTACCGCAAGCTTTTATGAATACATTCCCAGATTTACTACACGCAAGTTTCACTTACTCCTTTTGAAGGGACGTACTAAATTCATGTGTGAGTGGTTAATTCACAATTACACAGGAATTTTTTTGTTTAAAAGAGAGTATCTGCTGAGTCACTAGGATTTAAGTATTATTTTCATTTTAAATTAATACACTTAGCTCAATGATTCTTCTAAAACACTTTTTCCCTATAAACAATGTCAGCATATGTAATGATTTTAGCCAGTTTATTCTCTGTAAATGAGCATAATCATATTAAGTTTACCAAAAAGGTACTTATTTTGGTTATCTTCTTGTTATTTTTTCTTCTATACTCTGACAAGTAAATCCTTAGTAAGCAATCCTCATTTCAGCTTTTCAGATTTAGTATTAAAGTACTTAATGTTCCTTTGCAAAATCATAAAAAGCTCAGTGTAGCGAATGGAAGCTCTGTGAGAATTCCATTATTTTTACAATGTTTTTTAACAGAGAGGGAAAAGAACTATGCTAGAAGATTTCAAGAAGAAAACAAACAATCCACAAACCAGTTTTATGCCGCTGACTTCTTTCCTACTCTATTTATAGATGCCTCCCCTGTGGTAAACATACACGTATTTGTTAATGCTACGTGTCACTAAACCAGTGTATTACAGATTAAATTCCAGTGTATTTCAGAGAGCTACACTGCATTTGATTATGCTTAGCATTGCTCTTCCAAAATCCTCGAATGACCCTTTTTTCTATCACGCATACGTCAGTGACTTGAGGCTATCAGATCTATGTGTTTTCTTGTTTTTAATCAAACTTGTAATTAATGCAAACCAAGAGAGTTTGTGCTGCAATATTTTCTTGTAACAAATAAATAAACTTCATGTATATATGTATACTTTTAAACCAAGTTGCACGTTAAAGTTCGCTCAGAAAGTTTATACCACAGCTAGGAGCCTGCATTAAATGAAGTCAGGTGTGATACACTAGTGAGAACACTAAGTTAAATGCATCAATAATTCATACCATCAAGCACAGAGAAGCAGGAATTGTCTGAATGCCATAAACAACCCTACGGGAGTTGATAATAGCAAGAAGAGTGACTTTGATGGTGTGAAATGGTCTATTGTGTGCTGAATCTATACAATATCCCGGTCCTCAGATGGGATAAGCACAGATTCAGACTTTATCCTTTGGTACAACACAGTTGGATATTTCAAGGATATCTGCCAGATGGCAGGAGCTTCAGACCTCTCTTTTTCCACAAGATTAAATGCAGCAAACTGAATTGCAGAACCCCTACCAACTGCTTACAAGAAGGCAAGAGAGATCAAATACAGTGTACTGTTTCACCTGTCTGACATAATTCTCTGAGATTAGCTACCTGACTGAATACCAGAGATTACATACAGCAGATAATTCTTTGCTATTTTTCCTAACTGAATAGAACACACTCTTATATGTAGATTACTTTTAGTTATTTAATAATTTGCATAGCTTCCACACCTAGCTTTCTCTTTGTCTCATAAAGAAAAAGCCTATTGTTATATGTGCTGTAGATGAGGACACTCCCCCGAGCCCATAAGCACACACATACACACGCACATTCTGCACAGATGTTTCAAAAGCTAAAGACAACTTTCTCTTTTAGCTATAGCTCATTTCCAAGAAATGAGATGAGCAGCCATATTCTTGTAAACATGGATGCATCTCTGAAATGTCCTGACCACAATTTATGCAATCTCGTACTCTGCGCCAAAGAATAATTTAGTAAACAGAATAAATGAGTCATGTTGCAAAAAACAGACGTTTATTAAAATCCACTAAGCTTTTTTAAATTCGATATTTCAACTGCTTTCTAAGCTGCCACTCCTGAGAAATAGTAAATTTCCATCAAGGAAAAGCAATTTGCTTGTCCCAGACATTTTTGGTTACTTCCTGTTTATTGGACTTTAACTGCTTGGTTGTGGGAACCAGGGTTTGAGACATTCAACTTCATCAAGCACTGACCAGTTGCAGCTCCAACACATACCAAGAAGTTACAGCAGGAAGCCTTCCATAGACTTTTAAACGCATACCTAAAAAAGGCAGCCCTCAGGGCAATTCTATAACCTTCACTTATCCAAGAGACCTAATCCCTCATCTTCAAAATACCTCCTGACAAAGTCAGCAAACCGTGGCAGAGAGAGCAGTCTTCGTAAGTGTTGTTAAATACTGTGACAGTTGAGGAAAGTTCTTTAGATATGTGAAAGGAAATAAGCTAAATTAAGCTTTACCCATTGTTCCCATCCCTCCACTTAGTGTAATTCTTAGATTATGTGGAAGACAGCAGTATAGTGTACTGCAATTTAAAATGTCTGTTAGAGGCATGTTACCATGCTTCACTGATAATTCTGTTTGTGCCATATACTCACATATTCTTACAAATAAATTAGGAAGAAATAACATGATTTATCATTAAAGTTCTCCTAGAAATGTTTAAGGAAAAAATTACTAAAAACATATGTATTAAAATCGCACTGCTAAGAATGGCAATGAGTTGGCGCTTGTAAGACTGAGATTTTGCCTCAGACACATTAATGAAAAATTTGTTAGAGAGGGCTGATGTGTCTCCTACCAGTTCACTTTCTTCCTCCTCTGCTGTGTCCTTCTTGACTTCTTCTTTCTGCTCTTCAATATTTGCATCAAAATCCTCCATCTCCACCTGTTCCAAAGCATAAGCACAGACTTACAAGGCACTGCCTGACTTCTAAATATTTTCTTTTTAGCAGAGTAAGCAGAGGATTCCAAGTTCAAATAGAAGACAAAAGAAAGGAGTCATCTTTGAAAGTATGATGATGAATATATGAATATTGTGTCCATTCTGGCTTTCCTCAGAAACAGGTTCCCTTCTAGCAACAGAGTGACAAACTGTGGAAAAGTAGGAACCATTTATTTTCTTCCTTCACATGTGTTCCTTGTGCTACCAGTATTCGTAACAGCAAGATACTTCTCAATTCCCACACAATCACATTTCAAAACTTGAAATCTCAGAAAAATATCTTAAACCTGCCATTTACATATCATTGGAATGGCTCTCTGCAGGGAACATCTCTGCTGAGACTTTATCTTTTACATATTTTAAAATCACAGTAAAGACTAATAAAGAACAGCCTAACAAAATACATAGATGCTTCAAGGCATGCATCTAATCCTGCTCATCTAATGCAATACTTTCTGGGGTCTGCAGGTCTAACAGGGACTCATGCATATACTGTGGAACATCTAACTCTCCAAGTATGTACAGTTCTTTATATAATTTGTAAAACCTTGTAAACCCAAATCTGCCTTCTCTGAGCCTACTTAGAGCTGAGTCTTTTGCTGTCCTCTTAAAGATTATTATTTTCCAGTACAGAGAATTTGGAGAATCAAAAATAACCTGCTGACCTCATGACAAACTGCAAAGACCCTCTGCCTACTTCAGCAGTTCACCGGTTTCTATGATCATGGCAAGAGCTGTTCTAACAGCAACAAGCAGCTAAGGTACATTCACAAAGACCATGAGATTAACATACTAATTTATTCCTAGAGCTTCTGACACAACTGCCAAAGAAAAATGCGACAATACAGAAACCTGACACACTGAAGATAGATGCCACAGTAAACTGCAAATAGAATAAAACGGCAGCATACTTCTACAGCAAGTGTAACCTTCTGCTATATGTTATTTATTTCTTCATTTCTCTGCTACATGTCTATATTGATCAAAGCAAAGACTGAGTTCAAATTTCTTTCTCTGTTTTATCCAACTGATTTCTCAAAATACCATCCAAAAAATTCAGTAACCTGAAAAAGAGCACTGAGTTTCATCTAAGAGAGCCAAGATTCTCTTTAGTTAGTGTTCAACAATTGCTAAGAGCAAAGTGGCTTTAACTCTTGCTCAAAGATGAGTAAGTCTGAGCTTCAAAAAGGTGATAAAAATGAACAACATGCCTTCATGTTTGGGTAACTGGTAAGAATAATGGAATACACTTGCCTGACTGGCTTTCTACAATGCCAGCCATAACTGCCTGGCTCTGATCATGTCTTTGTCTGTTTTATATTTTCAGTATAATCACATTGACATAATTTGTAGTTTTAGCAAGCACAGAGGTTCTCACCTCTTCAATAGCAGCATCCTGCAATAGAGAACGAATGTCCAGGCGCATCATATGGCGTGGTGCTGCCTCCCAGTGCTCAGACATCTAGCAAAACACAAACAAAAATGAGGCACCTCTAAAACTCTAACAGATTCATTTGGTTTCTGATCACTAACAAGATGTATCTGAATTTAAGAAAAGTAATTTCAATCAATCCCACAAAATAACTACCTGTTCTTCTTAGGAAGAAGTGTAAGCAATATGCAATCTACAGTTTTCAAACAACAGCAGGCCCAAAAGCACACTAAACTTATAATTAATCCCGTGGCTGCAAATGTATACAGTTACCCTGCTGATATCCTTTAGCTTGCGTCCATGAATATTCCTCTTGGAACACGTCTGGTTATCTGCACTCATTTCAGCTAAGTACACCTAGAAAGAGAAAGACAATATTAAATACTGTAAATCAATTTTTACTGCTCTTTTTCTACCTGGTGATACACTCTGAATTTGTACATTCCAAGAAAGGTAAACTTGTAACTGTACACTATAGCTTTTTCCTGAATGTCAGAGACACTTTGCATTCAAAAGTTTAGAAATATCAGCTTGCGGCTGTTAGCAAGTTCAAATTCTACTTAGGCTCCGTTACCTCAAACCCCTTGGTTTTTGCAGCACTCCAAAACTGCTCAAAATGTCGCACTCTATCATTGATAGCATCAAGGATAATGAATGGAAAGAAGCCATCATCCAAGGTCTTTTTGAAAGTTTTGAACATGCTGGTACGATAGGTCTCTTCCATATCAGCTTCATATTCATACTCCATCACCTTTATCAAGAACAAAAGCATTTAAGAAAGAGGACATCTATAAAAATGCTAATGTTCAACAGCTGAATGTCATAACCACAAAGCACACTGATATGAGAAAAGCATATTTCAGCTCAGCTTTTAAGCATTTGCCTACACCACCCTAGGTTATGTTGACTTATTTTGAAAAACAGCCCACAGACCTCTGCACTCTTCCCAAGCCACAGACTGAAATTCTGAGTGCTGCCGTGTTTTTCCAGAATGTCATTTCTTTGTCAAGACAAGCAACTGAATTAAGAGTACCTTCTTTTTAACCTTTTTCCCTGTATCTGGGTCTCTCTCTTCCTTCTCCACTTCAGTGATAAAATAGTCATCCAGGCTGAGCACTCTTGGTGCAGGTCCTCCACACTCTACTTCCTTATCCTGGCAAGAAAACAAAAAGAAAACAGATACTCTTGCTGTAAAAATTCCATTCTGCTATACAGGGTCTTCAAAACATTTGTGGCCAACAGCAGTTCCCTGTTCTATATTCAAAACAAGAAGAGAGCAGTATCCCTCCTGCTTGCTGATAGTGGGAGTTTCACAGCACATGAAGACATGGAACGTGAAACAACAACAGATTTGAATTCCAGGCAAACAGGAGAGGAAGCACATGCGAAAAAAAGACAAGCAGCACTACACAGCGAGAGGTTGTTTACATACCCTGATGAGTTTTGCTACATGTGTCTTTCCACTGCCAGGCAACCCTCTCATTATGATCACAATCTGCAACAAAGATCAAGTAACAGGATACTGTACTACATTTAACAGAATCTCTTGCAAAAATTTTCTTCAAGCAAATTACGTGCTGTGGGCTCACACTTTTGCATACGACTAAGCAAAGCCAGTACCACACCTCGCTGTCTGTTTTACAAACCAGCTCGTGAGGAATGGTAGTAGTTCCACATAATTCAGAGTTTTTGATGTTAACCATCTCAGCAGGTTAGGCTGCACAACCTGTTATAGATCTGGTTCAGTTTTACAGCTTGAATCATGTTCTTTCTTACATTATATTGTGTACTGCCCAATCTCTGGCTCTGCGTAAAGCCAAGTCTTTCCTCTGATACATCAAAAACCCCAGTGACGACCTCAGAAGAGTCCAAAATACCTTATCATTACACACGAATTTCCTTTTAGGATTCCCAGGTAGTTTACATCTGTAGACTCCTAATAGCTACACTACAACACTCTAAGTGTTTGCAAAAGAACCAAGCTAATTTCAGAGCTTTCTCAAATGTACACTTCTATGCAACATATTACACCCATGACCATTTTGCCTGAATGCAGACCTTGTAGAAACTGTTGATTTCAGAATGCATACTCACTCTCTCTGGCCTGCTATCTCGTCCTGGTGGCTTTAAAATATCATCTACATTTTTAGATTCTGGCTTCCTTTCCACTCTTGGAGCAGGTGGTGGCTGACGAGGTATTGATGGAGCAGAAATAGGAATCCTTTCCTCAGGATAATTTCTACGATCACCTTCAAATTCCAGTGTTTGGACAGAAGAATTTTCTTAGTTTAGTAAAATAAAAAAATTAAGATGTTCACACCCAGCTGAGCTGATTTAAACAGACCTTCATTATTTTAAGTTAAATTCACATATATGTCCTCAAAATAATTCAAATTTCTAATCTTGAAACTATTGCAATCAAAGGCAGTTTTTAGCAGAGTATATCACTGTTTCATTCATGATCTCATCACCACTGGGAAACAAAACAGACACCACCTAAATAAATTTTCCTGAATTATATATTCTGAACAAACAAATACTGCAAATCAATTAATCTTCTACCAGTTAATCTTCACCTCTGTAAGCTTTTATTTTTCATAATATCACAGCATGACTTCAAGATTGAGAAACTGTACCTCCAAACATGGACGGTCCATGATCATATGCTGGGCGATCCGTCTTTCGTTCATATGGTGGTCTTTCAAAACCACCTCGCCTCGAGGACGGATGGTCTTTCTTGTCACGGTAAGACTGAGTCCTTGTAGGTGTAGTAGGAAGAACCCTGCCAAAAGAGTATTTTGTATATTTCTGGAATTTTCACTATAGATTCCAGAGTGAAATGAACATGCACCTCACAGGCAAAATGGACAGCCTGACACACAATACAGCCACAGCTGCATTGCATAGTGTTCCAATATCACATACCTATCATCTCGGGGATGCCGCTCTTTTTCAAATCTCTCCCGTTCATAGTCCAAAGAACCACGGTCTCTGTGCAATTCCCGCTCTCTCTTGAAATCCCGATGATCCGTGTTGGAATTACCTTGACGCTCAAAATAAGGCTCACGATCTCTTTCTCTGTTGTAGCGACCTGGATGCTCTGAAGACAGAAACCCATGGAAATCCAAACTACTATTTAAAAAAAAACCCAAAACACAAAAGGCAACAGCCAAGAGTGTGGGAAAAGTATATAGAAACATGTGATATGTGGGCTAGGATAGACTTAATCAGACACTATATCTCTTTTCCAATCTGTAACAGACAACCATCCAATCCTACTTAAAGCTAAAAATTGAATTTTTAAAGTGGATAGGCTACTGACTACAGTCCTCCTCTTGACAATATAAACTGTTATTCTTATAAGCCTCTGAAGAGAATAACGTGATTCTAGCTTAAACAAGAGATACTTAGTTTAAAATATACTTAGAGTGCCTTACAACTCTTTTAAGAGCTAAATAACTAACTTAGCCAAGCACTCCCTACCTTTTTGAAATGTCTGCCTCTCCAGTAGAGGTTCTGGACGAAGAGTTACCCTCTCCCCATATGGAATCTGTTCCACTTTACTGGTAGTTATATCTGGTTGAAAATAGCAAAAAAATATTTAAGCCTTAAAACATCTCTGTTCAATTTCCACTTCTCTGTCACAAAAAGTCAATGGCATTAAAAGTGACAGAAACAACTTACCAGAATTTCTATTAATAGATAATGCAAGAAGATCTGCACATAAATAAACAACATCATGGTTTTGAAGGACTGAAGCGGATTTGTGTGTGTGCATATGTAAACCATTTTATCTCTAAAATAGGGACTTCTGTCTTTTAAGGTGAGTTCAGGTAGCATGCAGTGTCAGAAAATTATAAACATCAAAATGCTGCAAGTTTCAATAATGCATAGAACTACTGTAATGTCAAGAATATGAACTGAAAGAAAAATTGTCACTGTTGTGAGACTAACAGCTTTTAGTAAAACACCTACTTAATAGAATTGGTATGGCTTCAACTCATGCTACAGCACCTCAGAGAGAGAAAAAACACACTTTAAATGACAATGCACAATTTAAGAACTCCTTTGTTACATGATTTCACTCCTGTTAAAAACTTAAAATGAGGGACATGAATTCTATTTAAAAACTAGTGCTGACTTTTAGCTTTGATAAGCTCAATACTAAAAATCAGAGCCCTTCACTGTTTTTGTGTTACATGCCTATTTAGGCCACACACCCCTCAGAACTAGACTTTGTTTCCCTCCCTGTCCAGAGGGTACCTTGCACCCATGAAGCAGTATATAAATAATGCAAACATCAGTCACATTCTGCTCTAAGTTACTAAGTTACACTGAAAAACTGTAACAATGCAAAGTATCTTCTAGCACAGTTTTTTCCATACTCACCTACATAGGGGTTAAGAGAACATACCAGTATCAATATAAATATAACACTGATGTGATCACACCAGTTGGTGTTCATTAGAAGCAGTCATGGCTATATACTGTTCAGTTCACATGAAGTAGCTCTTTATATGAGCATTGAGAAAAACATTAAACTGAGGACTGGAGGTTACAGATTCCTTAAAACTGCACGGCTTAGCATTACATGGCAATGTACGCACCCTACATGTCAACTGCAGAACAAGCATACTTTGCATGGCACACTTCTTTAAAAAGAAGTTAGGAGGATAATTAGCTCTTTGTTACAGATCAAGTACACCATAATACTCACCTCGCCCATGGCCATAATCCACAGTTTGCTGAATGACAGGTGCTTTAGGAACTGGTGGAATAACTGGAGAAAGGGACACTGGTACAGATGATGGAACAGAGGTGTGGACAGCAGGTACTTTCACAGGCGATGAAACAGGTGGAGGCATCATTGACTCCTGTTTACACAACTCGTACTCCATATTTGCACCTTTATCCTCATTTGTGTCCCACAGTCCGTGGAAAGAGTCCTCATCCCAGCGTTCCTGTTCCACAGCAGAAGGTGATGGTTTTAAAGACTGACCATGACTTGGGGTTGTAGTTGGAGTAGAAACTGGAGCATGTGGCCTTGTCATAGGTGTAGTAGGCCTTGCCAGTGGGGCACTTGGTCTTGTCACAGGGGTGGGCTGTCTGAACAACACGGGAGGCTTTATAATAACAGCAGGAGAAGGTTTAATAGCTTGGGCTTCTACTGGTGCCTCTGAAGATAGCTGAGAAGAGACCTAGATGCAGAAAGCACTTTTAATGTAGATCTGTAAAACTAACCTTCTCTCATCCTCTGTAAGTCAGTAAGTGCAATGGCAATCAGTAGTCAAATCATACACATTTTCTAGTACCTCCATCAATGTGCTACAAGTAGGAGGACTATTTCCAAAAACTGGTGGCCTGATATAATTTGGCATTTGTTCACTACTTATTTTCTTCTTCAAAATAACCTTACCAATTTAAGCTCCAGTAGGTCTATCTCAGTTCAAAAGTGCCTACTGTTTTATTCCCAAAGAATCCTGCTGTCTGCAAAGATTCCTGCTGTCTGTGAGAGGGCTGAAAAGCTCTGAAAGTTGGGTAGCTTGGTGAGATGCAAAAGGATTGATAAGGCAAGTTTCTTTGTGCAAGTCACTGGACAAACTCACAGAGAGCAGAAATACCTGGAAAACCCTTAATGAAATCAACATCAGATAAACATAAGAAATTGGAGGGTCTTGTCCAGTGGAAAAACAAACCAAACCCTTCATGAACCAAACATTCCCATGTAACCCTGCACATCTCAAGTCTTTTCAGCATCACAGCAAGCGCCAAGTTACATGCAGCCTTATTAGCAACATGCAACCAAAAACTGCAGAATGGTTGTAGATACAAAACTGAACTCTGTAATAAAAGCTCAAAGTCACAGCAGAAATATCTGAAGGCAGGAACCCCAAGAAAGACAAGAGTGGTTTGCAAACCTCTAGGCAGATGAATGATGTAGTTTGAGATACTTCACTCAATTTTAATATTTTGTAACTTCCTAAAGGCATCAACATACCTGCAGTTCTTGGTAGTAAATCAGTTCCATTACTTTACTTTACAGACACTGTAAACAAGGAAGAGGTCACCTAGAAAAAGAAAACTTGGAGTGCCTCATTCACTGCATAACACTTCTCTGGAGGGAGGGACAAACAAACCTGGGTCTGGCAAAATGTCAGACCCCAAAGACAATATGGCTAAATTTACTGGTATTAGTAACTTTGGAGTTAAGATATGATGAAGAATAGACTCTATATCAACTGAGATAGCTCCTCCAATACACATTTAACAAAACTGTTTACTTGTTCTAGGAAGGATTTATAAACCTGAGTTAGCATGACTACAGAAGTTCAGCTGATTTATGACTGGATATGAATTATCAAAAAAACAAGCATTTGAGAAGAGCTCCCAGAACTAAACAGGAGATGAGAGCAGCAGACAAGTAACTTGCACACAACAAGGAGATGAACTCATGGAGAGCTTCTATGCACTTTATATTATAGAAGTTAATGAGAGTTTCCAATAAAGACAGCAAACAGAATGCTAATACCCCTGCTACGTTGAAATATCTGATTCTGATTGACTTATCCTCAAAGATCTCTAACTTCAAAGAGGAAAGAGCTCTTAAAGTAGGAAAAGCAGTACAAATTGTCAGAACTTAGGCAAGGAACAACAGGTTCTTCTTGTGAGCCTTATGTCCCTGTTTTGGAAGAGCTCACCTCTTTTCGCAGATCACCTCCCAGCAATTTACACTGTTGAACCTCATGTGTTACTGTCCCCAATGGGTCATGCTCAGAAGACATGGTGGACTGACTAAGTAGAAAAGACTTTTGGAAATTTAAAGAAACTAAGAAGTTGCTTTGCCTCAATGGAAGATTGATGAAGTTGTAAGGGTTTCTGGGGAGGCATTTCACAGAGAAGTCTGACCATCAGTGTGTAGAACTAGTTGGACGTACACATTAATAGTAATAACTACCAACATGTTATTAACATAAGACAAATATACCTGAAAGGCCCCTGGCCTTGTGTTTGCGTTCTGTGATCTTGCAGAGTCCTGTGTAGAAATGTCAGGTTTAAACTCCTTCAGTTTCTGTAGCTGTTCTTTTTGCTCTCTGCACATGCATAACAAGAAAATATTATCAGTCTCTACCTTCAATAAAAAATAAGAAATCAAAGCTCACAGTGAAAACACATTACACTAGAATCAGGAGCCAAGTCCAAAGAAGAAAAAGATACAGTAGGCTTTACACAGGCAATGCTGTGATTCAGAAATCCCTGTTTCCCATCCATCTAACCATGGAGGTATTTAGTGTATTAGCTGCATGCTTTTTGATCACAGGTTTTTTGAGACATGCAGTTATGCTTTTGTGGTTTTTCAGAACCACTCCATTTGGATACTAACGAGTAAAGCTGGATTATCAGCTTCCGCCAACACCTTCTGCAAACCAGAAATCTCTTGGAAATGCATGGATAAGTGCTCCCAGTTACTTGCTCTGGTTCACATGCTAGTAGGGTTGAGATCCCAAAGCACAAGATTCCAATACTGACAAACCAAATGGTGAGTTTGTTTCCTTGGTTTACATATGAAAATGCTATTTAATATACAATAATATATAATCTAGAGAACAGAGACTTAGGTCCATGAGTATTACTGGATTACAAAGTTCTATTGAATATGACTTCCTTTCCTTTCAATTTTTGTTAGCATTTTTTTAACCTAGGTTTTTTAATTGCTAATAACTCTGTGTACTGAAGTAGTTCCTAAAGAACAACTAAGTATGGGATCCCTCTGTATGAAGTACAACAGAGATCATCCAGAATAGTAATGCAGTTGTTCAGTGTCCAGCAGAAGGGGAACCTGGCTCACAGAAAAGGATCCCCAGCACTGTATTAGTGCAGAGTAAACCAAGCACTACACTAGAACACAAATACAGAACAGCATGCAGCTGTTTTATACACAATAAAAGCAAAGCCAGATGAAGGCAGTCCTGCACCACACTACTGGTATGACTCTTGACTTGAAAAAAAATAAATTAATAAGCAGTCCCCTTAAAGTTGTTCCCACTGTTCAGACTGGGGTCACCTGCCTATAAGAACCTATTGAGAAGCATGAGCATAACTAGTTTTAAGATTATCCTCACGTTCAATTGAAAATCAGTATCGTGTTTATATTTCCCATTTTTACTGGCTTAGAAAGATGCATATGTAACAACTTTCTTACATAAAACATTTTAGCTTCTATGTTTAAAAATACTTCAGTTCTAATAAATTATCCACTCTGATAGTGATTCCCAAATTACAGTCCTTAGCTTAAGTCCACTAGCTTGCAGCTAGTCACATTAAACAACAAAACATGTGCCTAGCAGCTGAGGCAATATCAAAGTCAGGAAGCTGAAAGTAATCTGTTACTCCAAACTTTTGGCAAATACTGCAAAAACTCATCAGGTGATGGGACAGATCTCTTCCTGGAAACTAATAAACAGGGAATGCCATACTCATGAGGAAAGGGATGACCATCTATTTATGAAAAAAAATTCCATCTACAAAAGCTGTGATGGAGGTACTCCAAATAACATTTTGTATATAAGCTCTTACTATCATGCTGTTGGGTGAAAGAAATGAAGTCATCACTGCGTCAATTTGAATGAATCCCACAGAATGGGGATTCTCATTCAAAGTCACAGAACCAGGCAACTCACCGAAGCATTTTGAGCTCCTGGGCAGCCTTCAGAATTATCTCATGCTGTCTTTGGCTCAGGACCATCACTCCTCCCAGGGACTGGTCAGAGTCCAGGTTTGAATCTGTTCCCAGCATATCAGAGGAATGTGAAGGTGGAGGAAGGGATGAATCTGAGTGGTCATCCAAAGACCGCAGTCTCTCTCCATCATCTGGATACCAC
This sequence comes from Campylorhamphus procurvoides, assembly GCA_013396655.1. Classification (NCBI taxonomy): domain Eukaryota; kingdom Metazoa; phylum Chordata; class Aves; order Passeriformes; family Dendrocolaptidae; genus Campylorhamphus; species Campylorhamphus procurvoides. The sequence goes on along the minus strand of WBMV01001660.1, from coordinate 511,355 downwards.
CTATCTGACAACCGTTCCCTCTCCCAATCAGTCCTTTCAGGAAGGTAGTCTTGCTTTTCCCGCCATGTGTCGTATCTTTCTGGATACTCTCGGATCCTAAGCTCCCCCCTGTCTCGGAGATCTCTGTCATAATGATCTCTGTTCCTATCCTCCCTCCACCTATCTTCACGATACCTGTCCAGAGGTGGAAGAGGTGGTAACGGTGGTAGTGGAGGGATATCCAGGTCACGATTCCCCATTTCTCTGTTGTCCATAGGTCTCATGTCCCAGTCTCTATCCCATTCTCTGTCTAAATCTTGATCATAAATATCTGAGGATCTTCCAGTTCTATCTATATCTCTCTCTAGTTCCCTTTCCCTTGGCCTTTTCCAGTCATCCCACCACGAATCTCGTCTGTTATGATCAGATGATAAAGGAGGTAGTGGTGGTAAAGGAGACAATGGAGGCAGTGAATGGTGGGATTGCAATCTGTCATCTCTGTCACATGTATCTACAGAATCATCCTGATAATCAGAGTTGTGATGTCTCCAGTATTGTTCTCTTTCCCAGTCATCCAATTGCTCATGCTCCAAAGAATGGTCATCTTGACTATCTAAAGGAAATCCCTCTTGCATTGTATCATCTTCATGACCCCAAGAACCCCTGAATGTTTCATCTCGATGGTATGGAGGCAATTCATCAGGGTCATCACCTAGGTGAATGGGTTTACCCATATTGCCTGCTTCAGATCTTCCTGCTTCCCTCTCATGGCTACCTCCCATCCTGATGGGACACCTTTCATGGCTACCAGCCCGCCTGACCAGGTCCCTCTCCCGGCTATCTGCCCTCCTCATGGGGACCCTCTCCCGGCTGCCTGCCCGCCTCATGGGGCCCCTCTCTCGGCTGCCTGCCCGCCTCATGGGCTCCCTCTCTCGGCTACCCACTCCCCGCATGGGCTCTCTTTCCCGGCTACATGCCCGCCTGACTGGGCCTCTCTCCCGGCTTCCTGCCGGTCCCCTGTCCCAGCTACCTGTCCGTCCATCTAGCTCTCTGTCTCGGCTAGAGTATACCCTCTCATGGCTATCTGACCGTCCACCTAGTCCCCTCTCTCGGCTGCCTGACCGTCCATCTGGCATCCTCTCCCTGCTGCCTTCTCTTCTGAACATTCCCCGGCCACGGATGGATGCCTGCCTAGCCTGCCCTCTGCCTCTGTATACATATCCTCTGCCACGGCCATCGTCCATCCTGCCCATTCCCCAACCACCATCCATCCTTCCCATTCCCCGGCCACCATCCATCCTTCCCATCCCCCTGCCACGGCTCATTCCCCAGCCGCGGCCATCCCCCTGCCCTCTGCCACGGCCCCTTCCTCTGCTTAATGGTCCCTTGCCTCTATCTTCATGCATAAATGGCCCTTTCTCTCTGCCTTCTGGTTCAGGTAGGCCCTGGGTGCTATCTGAAGTAGTCAACTGGCCATCTGGTGAATCCAAATCCTGATTTTCTGTTACAGGTGTTACAGTATTCTGGTTCTGAGAAGGTGAAGTAGGTGGTTTGGACTCTTCTACTTGCTGGTTAGGATCATGTGAACTCCAGGTCCACTTTTTAGGAGGGTCTGAAACAGTTTCTTTGACTTCAGGTTTGGATGGCTCCTGTTGAGTGTCTGTCAGATCCTCATTTGCCTCAATGGGACCTGCACTCTGTGCATCGGGAGTAGACTGCGTTCTGCTTACAGTCTGCTGATCGCCAGCTGCATCTGTAAAAGGTTCTTTGTTTTCTGACTCTGAGTCTGTCCGCGCCTGCTGCTGCTGCTCTAAATGAGGCCTGGGCCCCATCCACCGTGAACCACTAGGTCGAGAACCATGTCCATGTGATGCATTTGTTGAAGTATAAAATTGTGCTGCTGGTCCTCGAGGGATAGATCCCCATCTACTTGAAGACTGTCCATCTGCATTCTGTCTGTCAAAACGCGACCTGTACCCTTCTGAGCGCTGGGAGTCAAAACGAGGTCCTCTCTGTCTTGAGCCTTCAAATTTGTCATATCCTCTTCCTCGAGATCCATCAAATCTATAGATGACACAATAGCAATTTTATTCAAATGAAACATGTCATACTAAAATACTATAGATGCATTTTACACAAAATAAGAGAACTCGTGTCTGAAGTCAAGTTGCTTGGATGTTTAGGATTCACAGTCGTACATCACTGGATGGGTCAGGAGGGCCGAAACGTGCCTAGAGTTGAACTTTGCAAAGAACACAAAGAGTTACAAGAAGGGCTTCTACAGGTATGCCAGCAAGAATAGAAAGGTCAAAGAAAGTGTATCCCTCGGACAAACACAACTGGCAAACTGGTAACAATGGATGAAGAGAGGGCTGAAGTCCTCAACAACTTTTTTTGCCACAGACTTCACTGGAAACCATACACCTCTTGAGTGGATGGATTCCAAGAGAGGTACTAGGGGAACAAAGTCACTCCCACTATAAGAGAAAATCAGGTTTGTACAGACCTAAGGAATTTGAATATATATAAGTCTATGGGACCTGATGAGTTACATTCCAGAAGCCTGAGGGAATTAACAGCTGCAGGCCACTCTCCATGATATTTGGAAAATCGTGGCAGTCAGGTGAAGTCGCTGGTGACTAGGGAAAGGAAAACATTGCACCCATTTTTAAAAAGGGTAAAAAGACAGACCCGGGGAACTATTGAGCCATCAGTCTCACCCCTGGGCCTGGGAAGATCCTCCTAAAACCTATGCTAAGGCACATGGAACACAGGGAGCTCACTGGATACAGCCAGTACAGCTTCACCAAGGGCAAGACCTGCATGACCAACCCAGTTGCCTTCTATGGTGACTGGTGGATAAAGGAAAAGCTATGGATGTCATCTATCTGGACTTCTTTAAGGCCTTTGACATGGACTCCCACAACACTCTTCACTACGAATTGGAGAGATATGGATTTGATGGATGGGACTGTTCGGCGAATGAGGAATAGGCTGGATGGTCACATCTGGAGGGTAGTTGTCAATGAGTCAATGTCTGGATGGAGATAAGTGACAAGTGGTACCTCTCAGAGGGTGTGTACTGAGACTAGTACTGATCTTCATCAAGGACACAGACAGTGGCATTGAGTGCATCTTCAGCAAATCTGCAGGTGAAACCAATCTGAATGGTGTAGGTGACATGCCTCAGGTACAGGATGTCACTCAGAGGGACCTAGACAAGTTTGAGAAGTGGGCCCATGACAATCTCATGTGGCCAAATACAAGGCCCCACACCTGGGTCAGGCACCTGGGTCAGGGCACCTGGTATCAAAACAGGCTGGGTGATGAAGGGATCAAGAGCAGCCCTGCCAAAAAGGACTTGGGAGTGCTGGTGGATAAAAAGCTGGAAGAGATGTGTGCAGAAAGTCACACATCCTGTGCCTATCGCTGCACATCACTGAGCTCTAAACCAATGCACATAAAAGACATACACCAGCAAGTCATGAAAACAGTCTGTTCAGAACTGTACATATAAGAAATCCCCATGACCAGAAACAACACTTTTTAAAAACCATCAGGAGGTAGAAAATTATTCATTTACAAAAAAATTCATTTACACTGCTAGCCATTCACAAATTATTAATGAGTGATCACTTTGGAAGCAAAGAGATGGGAAATAACCATGAAGATATTATTGCAGAGTACGGAAAGATGGAAACTATTGAACAGAATACCACTGTTCTTTGATTCAAGAGGCATCACATCAACTCACCTTGAAACAATAACCAGACAGAACAGATTTTGTTTCTGCAATCTGGTACCATGTCAAGTATTAAAGAAAAACATTCCAAAAACAAGATCTTGGACTAAATCATATAGCAAGTATAAAATCACATAAAAGACACAGAACAATGGCTTTTAGAATAGCTTTACATTAAAGCTGCAGGTCAGCCACCTGACAGAATGAAAATTTACATTTGAACAAAACTGTACCTTATCAAAAAGATAAAGACAGCAACTTTCAAAACCAAGACCATCACAATGTAATGCAAAAGTGGGAAGGAATCCTGATTCTAGGATTCTAAGGTTCAAATCTTCATTCCTTTCCTTCTGCCCCTAGCTCTTAATTGTCTGAATGCTACGTAAAGCTACATATGTAGAAACCCACTGATCTGTACGTAAGACAAGCACTGCCTCCCTTATCAATCTATCATTTTGAAAAGGACACTCATATAGCTGAAGAACACACCAGATGTTCAACTACTGGTGAACAGCTTTGAATTGTCATTTCTTTCTGCAATAAGTGTTGGATTACAAACTAAGAGTACTTTTTATTGTTTCTAAAAATAAATAGTATCTAAATTGTCAGTAATTAGCTATGCTTGTATATTCGACAGAATATGTAAGTGAATCCCTTTCACAATACCAACATTAAAGTGCTACCATATATAGCAACACCTTAAAAACAATCCTTTGACCTTTTTGGCTTCAGATTTTCCTAAACTGTGTTCCAAGTACCACAGACAAAATGCTGGGAACTTAGGTCACTTTTCATGTAGGATCATTCTTTCAAGTGTGAGTTGTCATCTTCAAACTAAGGACAGCGCAGACATATCAAATATTTACAACAGCTTTCCTATTTTCAAAAAAGGAGTATTATGCCTCTGGGAATGAAAAGGGTGCACCATTCTCAAGCACTTTACTAGAAAAAAGAAGCGCAACCTACTCTAGATAATGTTCAGGTGAAAGACATCTACATATCCTTGCTTTAAAAAGAAAAATAGAGAACATGGTGTACATTATACTAAAAGCAAAACCTCCACTGAACAAACGCACACGCTTCACGCAACCTTAGGAAAATTTAATAATAAGATGTATGTTTCATTTCTTAATACATCCTTGAAAGTCTTGTAGCCTGGAACAAGTATAAATCAACAAAATCATCCTTACCTGGGGCCTCTGGGACCTTCAAAACGTGCTGATCTAGGAGGATCTGGAAGCAATCCACCTGACCTCACTGGTTTATCCTGCACAATAGGTGTGTGTGTTGAAGACACTGCAGAAGTGCCTTTCAGTTCTCCACATCCTTGCTCAGATGAAACAGATACAGTTTGTTTACCAAGATGAACTTGAGACTTTCCATGGTCAGATGAGCCAAAGGATGAACTTACTTGAGAATGATAAGATGAGTAGACAGTTGAACTAGCTATTTTTGATGCAAAGGTACCAGGGGTGGGAAGCAGAGCTGGCCTTGGTGTCTCAGTAGACTGACTGCTTTGAGAGCCAGATCCTAAAGGGACAGAGGAATTGGACAACTGAGAAACAGAAGAGAGAGGTGGGGGGACCAGTGGAGGTGTAGTTGAAGGCAAAGTAGGAGGCATAATAGGAACGCCACCTTGACCAGTTTGGGAATATGGAATAAATGGAGGAGGCAGTGAAACATTTCCAGGATACTGATTCTTCAGATTTTGGAGTGAGGTTACTTTCTCCTGCAGGTGGGACTGAGTGACCTTCATCTGTTCATCCCACGCTTTCCACTGTTTCTCATACTCTTGAAGCTGGTCTTTGTGAGGGTAGGTTTGAAGCTGATGCTGCCACTGTTGGTTCATTGATCGTTCCCAATCTTTATGAAGCTGCTGGAACTGTTTTTGTTGTGCCTCATAATGTCGCAGCTGCATGTCCACTGACATTGTCTGCAATGAGAAGAATAGCTTTATAATATCATCTTAGCTACTTGCAGAGCTACATATTTCGGTATCATTTGTAATATTACAATTTCTGACTTGGGCAGAAGCTTATGGAAGAAAACACTAAAATGAAAACAAAGACCAACTGTGATGTCTAAAGTAATTGTGACAATTTACACATTTTATGACTAGAGGACATCTACGTATAAGAGACTTTAACAGGACAGGTTAAGAAAGCTGTAAGTTGTACTTTTACTGGATTCTAACAATGGCTAGAGTCCAAATCAATCTTCACATGTATACACAATATGTGGTTCTTTCTCGGGGTTTCAGGTTTTGCTATTTATTTTATTTCACTGATTGAGTCAAAAATAATGTGAGATAGTGATTTTCTTAATCATATTCACTGCATATTTTTGGCATCCATATTTATCATTGTATATATTTATTTTTGTACTAATCAACATTGCAAAAAGAGCAGCTATGAAAATACTCTATGCAGTCATCTGTTTCCCTGACCTTTCTGAATTGTTTCTCCAGCAGTGAAACAATGTTCAAAGCTGAGCAAATTCAATACTGTGTTCAGCCTTTCTCCTTTATCACCCAGGAATGTCTGAAAAATCTTATGACAAGTGTAGTCTTGTATTTCTCACCCTATTGAAGTCTGATCACCATCCATCAATTCTTTTTTTCTTCTGAAGTTGAGTAACATTAGGAAGAGGGGATATAAACAACTACCCAAGCAGAAAAAGTAGCTAGACAAATGAGTCAACCATCACAAATTATTCAACTACTTATTTTTCAGCAGACCATGAGTATTACATGCAGGAAGTATATCAAACACCATGTCCTTATGCCTTACCTCTAAGTGTGGAGGCTGTTGCATGATCTGTTGATACTGCTGTACTATCTGCTGCAGCTGAGCATGCTTCTGCATTATCCTCTGATACTGAAATCCAACCCGGTGATGGGGATGCTGCTGCCACTGAGCTGCTGCTGCTTGCAATTGCTGCAATCTCAAATCTTCCTCAGGGTCATCAGGAGGATCAATATTGAGCTACAGAAAAAGGCAAATACTATCAATAAGAGTTGCTTCTGTCAGAAGAAAAACACACTTGGTGACTACACAGTTAACAGGAACTTTCTCAGTGTTCCTTATTTTATCACTCTGTATTTCAGTGTTCTGTCCACCCAGAACAGCTGAATTTTTTTTTTAACACCTTCTGGAAGGCTGATTTTTATTTAATCTTTCCTTAATGTGAACAGTCTAATCTAAAGGTTAGGCTGATGACAATTAGGTTATTCATACATAAAGAAACTACTAAAGGTAAGAGATTAATGAAAATCTGTTACCTGTCCCTCACAGTAAGTGTAATAAAACTGTTTTTTTCCTGATGAGGTAAAGTAACTCCGAGTGCATTATTTTTGCCACTTTGTAGGAATCTGCACACTGTAAGTTAAATTGGAGCACATACTGCAGGGTAATTTACTGCTCTACAGTAATCTGTTCAAACATTGTGACCTCCACCCATCATATAGTAACTTTTATTAAGCACGCTGACAAAACTACTCTGTGTAAAATTCTTGGCTTTCAGATAAACTAATAACATGCAGAGAGAAGGGGAGCCAGAACTCACAAACTACTAGAGAGAAATTAAGAAATAGTATCTTGAACATAGCATTCCTCACTTACTGAGTACCTGATTTTGCACCTAGGTATCACAAAGTGTTTCCCATAGACAAAGATGACAACACCGGGGAAGGTGCAAGGGACTCAAGCTCAGACTTGCTTGGTGCATGTGTGGGTGACTATATAAGTCTATATACAAGGAATGCATTTTTATTTTTTAAGTAGTAGAGCTTTGCCAATTTTTTTAAGATCGCTTTACCATATTTACTTACTGTTACAAAGTATATATGAGAATTTCATGGCATTATTTTCCTGGGGTTTTGGCCCATCTAGGACAACAAATGGAGTGGCATCACTTTACAAAGTCTACCTGAGTTTCAGTGGATGTAAGAGAAGATTCATCTTCTTTGGACGCTGGAGGCAGGGATTCCTTAAGTGGAGGAGGTTCAGACTGCTGAGTTGAAGCACTCATTTTCCCTTCTTCAGACTTTGCTCTCTGCTCAGATGCATCCTTCAATACTGGACTTTTCATCTGCTGCTGTCCCTGCGCATGGGCTTTTGCCCTTTGCTGCAGGCTAAGCAGGTGCTGCTGGTACCAGTATTGCTGCTGTTCCTATAATAGATGTAAATTTTCTGAGACAGTTTTCACAAGAAAAACCAAGGAAAATAATTTAAGACGGTCACTAGAATCATACTGTAGAAAACCTTTTAAAACTGCTTTGAGGAAAAACTCACTTTTTCAGCAATAGTATTGCAATGGATGTCAGAAGACCAAATCAAAATTCAGAAACCATGATGTAAGGCATAAAACCTGCAGCAGAATTTACTTCCTACCTCAACAAGCTTACTATTCTATAACTACAGCAAACAATAATAACAAAAAGCCGATAGGCAATAATTAGCCAAATTACTAGACATGTTATAACTACCATATCTATTATTTTTAGTGCTTTTTATATCTAAGAACTATAGGTACTTATGAGAGACTAACTTAGATAAAATGAAATGAAAATGGAGGACAGTATAGTAAGGTACCAGTAAAGTGAAAAAGGAGGAAATGTACAGAAGAGGAGGATGAACAGAGAACACAGACAACAAGTAGACTAAAAATGACAGCTGAGAAACTGTAGTGGTGATGTTTGAATAGACTATGGAAAGGAAAAAGAACAATCACTACCAGTATATAGTGAGGATTGTGTACCATCTGAATTCTCATTAATCCTGATCCATTCAATAACTGAAGAGGCAAACAGATATAGTTGCACACAAGAAATTATCCATTTAGAAAATAATTAAGCTTTCAGTTTTAAATATTTCAGGGTCGAATTAGAGTACTCAGAGGCAGATGACAGTAGCTTCAAAGGAAAGTAAGCTGCCACCAATATAAAGAACTAAAGACTACAGATAAGTACCTTGACATGATGCGTCTTAAAGAGACCTGAATAGGAACCAACAGTTCTGCATCTCTTCCAATATGAGAAATATCAGGCATCCGATGACTACCAGGACACACACAGTAGGCAGCACTTCACCTGCCACTGAAGTCCTTGCTAAAGACCACTACAAAGACTAAAATTCTGCAAATTCAAAACAGAGCTTCATAAGCTCATAGAAGAACAAATCTACATACTTTAAAAATAAAAACATCATTTGCAGCTAAGGTAGCTCCTGGATTTTAGAGAAGTATTACTAGACTTGATTTTTAAGTTGTTCTCTTAGCATCTGCTTTTAGTCACTGTCAAAGATGGAATGATAAAAACTGCACTTTTTTGTCTGACCTAGTGCAACTATTCTTATGCTCTCATCTCAACTCCACCACCTCTAAGAATCTGTGACTGCTCTACATCTTTTATACCTTCTGTTATTCCTTTCCATCCAAGCATGAACAGTTAAGAAAATACACCTCTTAAAAGCCCAGTTAGAAATAGAAAAGAATCCAAGAGATGCAGGTGTTTTAAAATATAACTGTGACAACAACAAAGGGGTAGCCGTTGCCTGATGATATTTCTCAAAACTGAACCATTAATCTTAAAACAGGTTCAAAAGAAGTGCAACCTTCTTCTAAAAACCTACTCCATGCTAAAATCAGGCATGATATTGTCTATTGGTAGCAAACACAAACATGGAGATGTATTTTTTAAAAAATACTTCTGTAAAACTGTAACTTGGAAATTAGGTCAATGAAATGAGAAGTTATGCTTCACAGACTATAAGGTGACCCTGAAATAATTCCTGCCAAGAATCTTTTTAATAAAAATATGATTCAGAAGAGCTGTCATGGCTTTGGGCCGGAGATGCGCATTCACATTCCAGCATGGACTCTCTCAGAAACCTTCAACAACATGCTGAAATAAGTGCAACTTACAAAATTAGGGAGGAGCATACTTTCCCAGCTATACAAGAGCTGATTCAATTATCCATCTCAAAAGGCACTGTAAAGTGATTTTCTACCATGGTGCTAGATGCTATGCTTGGGGAGCACATGTTCCACTGCCACAGAATTGCTGTCTCCACAGATTTGTTTCCTCCTCATTCTACTAACTGGACAAAGGGCTAGAACTCCTAATACGACCAGGAGTTCCCACAAAGAGCTATGTTAATATTGTTAGCAATATTTTGCAGTAGATGAAGTCACATATATTACAGATTCTATCTGAAAAGCATGAGAAAAGTGGAAAGGTAGATTCATACAGCTTAGTCTGAGCAAAACAAAAGTGTTAGTGTAGAAAATTTATGATGAAGAGTTCATTAATTTGAGTGTGCACCTTATCGCAATGATTGTCATTCTTCACGTCCAGTTACAATCCTTAAGCTCAAGGAAAACATCAGCATCAACACATACCTTTTTCCATCTTTGGCTGACCAAGAGACTAGGCCTGTTGCATTTTACAGGAACCGGCACTATCAGCTCATGATCACAGGACATACCACCAAAAACATTAGTGCATAGCCCACACCAAAAGACTACTCCAAAATTAACTCAAGTGACCCTAGGCCATAACATAACACCTATTTTGGGGGACACTTGGTCCCTTTTCTGATAAAGATAGCAAAAGAACAGTTTAGCGCCCTTTATAAAACAAAGGGGGATGTTTAGAGTGCAGCAGTCTGCTGGATGGTGAGAAGGTAAGCTAAAGTAGCTTTAACATATATAGAGAAACACGTATTTATGTGTATAGATACACTCACACATATTTGGTCACTACTAGGGTGCAGTAGGAAGAGCACTGCCAGCAGATCAAGGGAGATAACCCTGCCTCTCTACTCAGCTGTGGTGACCACATCTGAAACACTGCGTCTATGAGAGACGGAGGGACTGGAGCCCCTCTCTTATGAGGAAAGGCTAAGGGAGCTGGGGTCGTTCAGCCTCCAGATGACTGAGAGAGGACCTCATCAATGTCTACAAGTATCTGAAGAGAGGGTGTCAAGAGGAAGGATCCAGGATCATCTCAGTGGTGCCAAGCAAGAGGCAACAGGCAGAAACTGATGCACAGAAGTTCCACCTGAACATGAAGAACTCCTTTACTNAGAGCACTGCCAGCAGATCAAGGGAGATAACCCTGCCTCTCTACTCAGCTGTGGTGACCACATCTGAAACACTGCGTCTATGAGAGACGGAGGGACTGGAGCACCTCTCTTATGAGGAAAGGCTAAGGGAGCTGGGGTCGTTCAGCCTCCAGATGACTGAGAGAGGACCTCATCAATGTCTACAAGTATCTGAAGAGAGGGTGTCAAGAGGAAGGATCCAGGATCATCTCAGTGGTGCCAAGCAAGAGGCAACAGGCAGAAACTGATGCACAGAAGTTCCACCTGAACATGAAGAACTTCTTTACTGTACTGTGAAGGTGACCATGCACTGGAACAGATTGCCCTGAGAGGTTGTGGAGTCTCCCTCACTGGAGATAGTCAAGAACTGTGTGGAAGCACTCCTGTGCCACGTGCTCATGAATGACCCTGCTTGAGCGGGGAGGTTGGATCAGATGGCCCACTGTGATCCCTTCCTTACCCGGTATGTGATACTGTAAATAAATAGCAGAATACAGTATGCAAAAATCCAATGGAGCATTAATGAAATACCATATGTACCTTAACTGGACTTGACAAAAGATGCATCTGATTGTAGAGAAATACAAGAATCCAGCAATTTAATCCAACTATACACCCATGGAAGAAACTATGCTAAACCACAATTGTCAAGGAAAAGAGCAGTATCTTAGACAGGAAAGGAAAATAATAAAACACTAACTCATGGCAAATTGCATAACATGTTCTAAGTTAAGAGAAAAACACTGAATTAGCCACTGTTACTGTGGGATGAGAACAGAAGGAATTGTTTTTAATTGCCAGTTTAAACAAAGGCTTAATAGGATGTTATAAATGACAAATTACACTATTTCTCTACTTTTAAGGTCATCAACAAGAAAGCAACACTATGCTTTGCTTTTTCCTATTCCTATTGTGTAAGGACTTGTTACTCATTTTACAGCCTAAGACAGCCAAAATCATATCAACCTGTTATAACAAATTTATGACCAGAAAAGTAACATATTCCTTTTGAATTAACACTGAATTGTGCACAAGAGCAAACAAATTACTCAAGACAGAAGCTGTTTGTATAAACGCTCATAAACCAGACAATGTAAACTTCAGCAGTATTCTGCTGCTTCTGCGTGGATCACAATAATGCATAACTTGTGACTCTTCTGGAGAGTGTTTACTGTTCTATTACTGAGCTCCGTAAGGTAAGAATTCAGCGAGCTGCCTCAATGCCAAATTAACACCACTTCCTACACCTGATTTGTCAAAGTTTTGTCATTAAAAAAATTAGTAAGTCCTGTTGCTATCACTATAAAAGATTAACTAGTACTCTCCAGAACCTTCGCAAAATTATGCAAAATGAACTCAAAGCACCACCTTGTTAGGCATATTAGTTATATGGTGGGAACGTAAAAATGAAATTTAAATGGATACAGTTAAAAAGGTGTCCCAGCAGCTAACAAATTTAAAGTGTCAGTGACTTCAATGACACAATAGAAATTTTGCAAACTTAGCTTCAAATCAGAATCCTAAAATCAATTTCCCAAAAATAGATGTCTTTTAAACTTAAATAAAGTAATTCTAAAGTATGCACTTGAGTTTTGTTCTTGCAGCTGGATCTCTGCAAGACAACTCTAAAACCATGCAAAAGCCTCAGTGAATTAGCCTGACCCATGTACATAGCTGAGGGCCTCAACATGCGTGTCTCTGTGGACGCTTAACCATAAGCCATTGGATTGACCCTGACAATGCAGATGAACAGTCCCATCAAGTTCACTGGAACTGTTCTCATTTAGGGAGCGAAGCGTGCAAACATTTTGCAGGCATATTTGCCCTAATGCAGGTATAAAAAGCTCACAGCATTAATATTTTTCACCCCAAGAGCATTTCAGAACTTTCCCCTCCAAATCCCTATACAATTTCATACTGGAAGATCAAGTACCTGTAGCACAAACTGCAGATGTGAGTCTAAGTAGATGGCAACTAGGTACTGCAACAGAAACACTTTTGCAACTACGTGTGTGCGGTAGGATAAAATTAATCACAATTCTATACTGATCAGGTAGACAACTGAAACACTACCCTTTAAGAAAACGAAATGAAGAAATCACTGAAGACCAGTGACACTCCTCCTGCAACACGCAACAAGCAAACAGACTGCTGTTCTCACAACAGGCCAGGCAAAGTCAGCAGGGGTTATGTGCAGGTCGCCCACATGCTATACTTTGGAATGCAATTGTCCAGAGATGAACACATCCTCACAAATTAAATTCAGCCAGGATTTACACTTTTCCCGAAACAATTCAATTGTTCTTGAAAAATGACGATTTGTTACATCCTAACCACCACCACTGGATGAAGAATTCATGGAGCTTCCCCTGAGCCGTGCCACTCCCAGGCTTCCACCGGTTGCGTCCAAACCCTCTAACTATTATGCAAATACAGTGTGTTTATTAGCAGCCCTTACTCGGAAACCTTCTCAACACCCCGTACCCGCCAGCGGTTCCTCGCCGCCGCTGCCCCGGCGACTGCCCGCTGCCAGCGGACCGCCTTACCTGGGGAGTCATGGTGGAGGGGTCGGGCTGCTCCGTGCCACCGCCCTCCTTGGCTGCCCCCTGCGCGGCCTCCGGCTGGGCAGCGGCGGGAGGGGGCAAGGACGGCTGGGGCGGGGGGAAATGCGCCTGCGATGGCTTGGCCGGGGGAGGGATGGAGGGGCCTGGGGCGGGCTGCGCAGGTTGGGAAGGAGAGGCCTGGGAGGAGAGCAGGTAGGGCTGGGGGTGTGCCATGTAGCCCTGGGCAGCAG
>WBMV01001660.1:368635-497456 GCA_013396655.1 Campylorhamphus procurvoides | reverse complement strand
CGGGCAGGCCCCGCCCCCCGGGCAGTCGAGAGCGAGCGCCGCGCCAGAGCGCCCAGCGGCGCCCCCTGGCGGGGCCTGCGGGCACAGCGCCCCCTGGCGGGGACACGCGGCGGAACGGGACAAGGCGGAGCAGGCGCTGCGGGCCCGGCGCGGGTGGCTCCGTGTTGTGAAGGGGTGCCGGCAGGGGCCCCGCAGTAAGGCTGTGCAAGGCTGTGCGTGGCTGTGCCGGCGCTCCCCCGGGGCAGCCGTGCTGCGGTGCCTCCCGCTGTCCCACGGCCGCTGCAGCCCCGCAAACCCGGGTGTGGCGATGGAGGGTGGGTGAGGCGGGGCCGGCCGCAGGTGCCGCGGAGCCCCTGCGGGGTGACCCAGCCGCGGTGATCCATCCCCGGAACGACATTAATTCCTGTCTCCAGCGAATCCGATGGGGACACACCTGAGATCCGAAAACGAGAATGGAGCAGCGGATGTGTGAAATTACTTCATCCATTACAGAAGCGACTGCACTGAGGGGCAGGGAAGAATTTTTTTTGTTTCTCTCTTCCCACACTGAAGTATGAATTAAACATACAAATGTGCTCCGTAGCCCTGTATGCCAAGCGCTGAACTCCCATCGTAGAGAAAAGACGTGAGGGCTTGTGTGTGTGAATTGCAGGAGCTGGGCAGTGAAGCCCAGTGGCTTCGGATCAGCAAGGCACCAGCACTGTGGGGTGTCACTGCTTGCTCTCCCTCCCAAGCACGGAAAACACGAGCCATTTCTGCATGTTCCATCTCGAGTTCATGGCTGGCAAATCAAGGATCCCTGGCCAGTGGAGAAAGGCAGGTTTTGGAGGAGTCAGGAGGAAAATCAGGAAAACCAAATTGATAGGTAAAGTTTTGTCCTCTCTAGTGGAAAAGCTGGACTTTGTGTTCATTTTTTGTTAAATTCCAGGGAATCCATAAAGGTGATACATTAATACCATTAATCTACACAAAAAGCGTTGACTGTGAACTCAAATTATGAATACAAATCTTTAAGAAAATAATACACATAGAACTGTCTTTTCTATTCTTTAGTATCCTTTCTTTTCATCTAGAGGCAATTATTTATCCTTTTCTGTTTAGAATGGTCTGTCTAGATTTCTCCTGCAGTGAATGACTTCCAGATAGCATTTGTACTCTTAGCCCCTGTCTCCTCTTTAGTGTATGGGTACTTACCATTTATATCCATTTATAACCTGCTTTACAGGCAGGTTTAATCAAGCTTTCAAAGGTCTGTCCTCCCCAAATATGGAATTCTTGTTGCTAACATCCTTTAATTTATCCTCCTGATCTATTCACTCAAAGTGAATTCTCTTGTGATCAGTTTACTCAGGTATTTCCTGCAGGCAGGTCTCTTTCTTGCTGTTAGTTGCAGTTACTCAATATTGTCAAGACACTTGTTACTTCCCTTATAAAGGAATACATGTACTTAGCCACTTTCAGGGGCAAGTCTTTACCAGCCTACATTGAGGAGGCCAAACTGTAACTTCCAAATAACTTGACAGATGCTTTTTCAATACTGAAATCTGGCTTGGGCAGCAGTAGAGTTGACTCCCACCAAACAAGATATATTGGCTTTACTCAACGTTACCTTGCCCTAAAGCAACCCTAAGTTCATATTATGCACTCTTATTCTTTTATTCATAATATTTTACTTTTATTTTTCTATTCAGTTAGTAATATTAGTGGCTGTCATTATGTTGGTTTTAGTTTGGGGTTTCTTCTTCAGCTCATGCTTCACTTCCTGCTTTTTAGTGCTATTAAGCCACCTTTCAGTTATCCTGCAACTAAACCAGTGTCACATCTTGGACCAGCAACTTACATTTCTTCACTTCATCTGGTGGTAATGCTGCAGTAATCTTAGGCCTTCTGGTAGCTCCAGAAAGGAGTAGAAATTATTTAATTCCATTCTTTGCATAAATTCAGATTTTCTTTACGTGGCTTTCCTGATTGTTCTCTATCTTCTGAAGCTGTGAAAACTGGCTACAGCAAGGGACAGGATGTTAACAGCGAGGCCGGATTCTCTAGTTACTGAGAAACATGGCAAGCATGTCTTTGATATTTAACTCTTATGCAGGTTTAAACCAACTGCCAGACTTGAGTCTTCTGGTTTGGACTGGCAGGGTTCTGCATCTGTGGAAACATCAAAGTATTCTAGCTTACCAAACTCTTTCCTGTGGCAATGATCTCTCCTCCTTTGATATATTGTAAGCTGGATCTGAGGTTGGAACGCCACTGTGTGCATGTAGTAAATATTTTCCTCTGAACCAAGTGTTTGGTACACAGGTTCCCTGGCACTGCAGAAGAAGCAGGTGGTCATTCAGGTGGTCCTTTCCAATCCCTTTTATCTTTTGATTAGGTGTTTTGAGTTAATACCCAAGTTATTAATCTTGCCAATTATACTTAATTAAAAAAAAATTCCTGATGGGTTTGCTCATTGCCAATATTTCCTCCCTACTGCTCAACCTCCAACCCTCTTAACACATCTTTAGGAATTGCATTATGTATATTCAAGGTTCCTCCTCCTTTAACTAAAAAAAGGCAGAATAAATGAAGAAAAGACTTCAGTAAATGGACACATTTGCTTTGATTCCTACCCACAGCGACATATATGTATTTTCATGAAATCCCTCCAGCAGGCATTCTGTTGGCAGGTATATGTTTCCCAAATTCATCAGGTTGCTCTACCTTTGACCTCTTCTCTGGTGCCAGAAAGATTTTTATCAAAGATTACCATAAATTTCCATTTCTTTCTTCTCCAGTTTCCTTCCATTTAGGTTAATTCAAGTGAAGCAATTTGCACAGGAACAACTCTAGTTAACTCTTTCCTTGAAGAAGTCTTTTAAAACTAGAATTATTCTGAAAACCAGGTAACAGAGATCTAATCCTACAACTATTTCTCTGTCCTCATTTGACTAAACATGGGCTTCAAGTGTTCATGACCATACTCAATCATTTAACTTAAAGAAATGTAAATTCAATCAAGAGAAGAAAACTAAGGATATTATTTTTGAAATGTAAGTATACGCCAAGTGTGAAATCTCAGGGTTGTTGGCTACTCTCTTCCTGGGTGAAGGCTGACAAAATAAACCTCAGCTGCAATAGCCTGGAAGGGACTAAGTTTTGAAAGTGTCAGTATGCTATTATTTCAGGGATGTTTAGCAGGTGAGCCTGCAGCAAGCAAAGAGATAGCAGAAGGGGTAGGTCTGACATGTTCCCGAAATTTTCTGCAGTATCTATAGACATAGGGTGCTAGCCAGAAAGTTATTAGGATGTCAGGGCATTTTGCAAGGACAGAAAACTGTCTTTATGGTATGCTGTCCAGAATACAGACAGCTGAGTTCAGCAATTATGGAACCACTAAGGTTGGAAAAGACCTCGCAAATCTAATCCAACCATAAACTGAGCACTGCCAAATCCACCACTAAACTGTGTTTCTAAGCACAACACCCACACTTTTTTTAACCCTTCCAGGAACAGTGATTCCACCACTTCCCTGGGCAGCCTGTTCCAATGCTTGATCACCCTCTCAGTGAAGAAATTTTTCCTAATATCCAATCTAAACTTCCCCTGGCACAAGTTGAGGCCATTTCCTCTAATCCTGTCACCTGTTACCTGGGAAAGGAGACCAACCGCCACCTCACTACAACCTCCTTTCAGGTAGTTGTAGAGAGCGATAAGGTCTCTCGTGAGCCTCCTTTTCCCCAGACTAAACAACCGCAGCTCCCTCAGTCGCTAGTCGTAAGTCTTGTGCTTCAGACCCTTCACCAGTCCTGTTGCCCTTCTCTGGACACACTCCAGCACCTCAATCTCTTTCTTGCAGTGAGGGGCCTAAAACTGAACACAGTACTTGAGGTGCAGCCTCGTCAATGCCAAATACTGGGGCAGAATCTCTTCCCTCATCCTGCTGACCACACTATTTCTGATACAGGCAAGGATGCTGTTGGCTGCCTTGGCCACCTCTGCAGCCAAACCACTGCAGTGTAAAGCACTGTAGTAAAGCACTACAGGATAAAAGTCTATTAAAGTTTGGAAATTCTCTTAATTTTACCAAGAATATAAATTTTCAGTCTTCTGCTTTACCATACCTGCAGCATGTCGGCCAGGAAACATGTTTTGAAATGTTGGCCCCTGGTGACCCTCTCCTCACCACAGGGCAGAGCTCATAAGAGCAAATTATATTGCCAAAAATTAAGGAGTAATGGGGAAGATATGAGAATGCAGAGTTATGGCTTTGAAATACTTTTTCCCCTGCACTTCTCCAGGTGACTTAATCATTGCTTTTCCCTCCATTCTCTGACCACTTCCTTCCCTGCAGTAAATGCTGCGGGTCTCTGGGAGACCCTCTTGCAGCCATTGTTCTTATTCCCCCACATTGACCCTGCTCCCAGCTCACATTAATACCTTTCCCCATTTGACACCTTCCTCCTCTTCCCTGATACCCAACAGAAGTGGTAAGGGTTTGAGGTGCATAGGCAAACAAGAGGGAGATATCTGTCCCAACACAACCCTGCCCTGCCTCCACCACTCTAAATGTAAGCAAAAGGACTGGCCTGCCAGCTAACCCACTACAGACAGGACAATCTGAGCAGGACACTTAACTTCATTCATTGTACAGTTGAATAAAAGCCCATCAGTTCTGAACTAAAATTTTCCACACTGCTGTTCCAGAGAAGGCCCACCAACTGGTGCAGATCTGATGTCTTTTCTCCAGAACACAGGTTCTGACTTGTTTGAGGAAACAGGTGTGAGGGAGCTTCCCGGAGGAATATCTGTTCCACTGCAGGTGCAGCAATAAGAAGCTTTTAAAATTTCTGTGGTTTCATTCTCAGCCAGAGCTGCATCATCAGTATTTAATTTAGAATGCTGTAATCACTTTTTCCAATGATCCCGATGAAGATGGTTAGGCATGTTCTGGCCACTGCCGTCCTCTGTTTTGCATACACTTCTCCCAGCTATAAGCAATCAGACCAAATTGGAACAAGGATGAATAAAACCAGATTCTTCAAAAGAGCTTTTTCTTAGAAAACCAAGGCTAAGAAGTCAGTTCAGTGTCACCCACAGTCCTATGAACAGAGTCCCAAGAAAAATGAGAAAGCAGGAGGGTTAGAACCAGAAGCACCCTTATCCTGGCTCAGAGTCCTGGCATCGATGGCTTGGCTGGACAGGTTAGAATCGAGGAGCTCCGTAATCATCCGGCATCCTCTCAATATTGTATCTGAGAAAGAAATAAAACTTGTAAAAACATACTCCACACTGCTCTCTTTCCCACTGTGCTGAAGCACCTACCCCCTCTTCCTCAGAGCTGCTCTACAATCTCAGGGATTCCTGCTAGGCTTTGGCTTTTGTGTAATGAGTTGGGCAGCGAAGCATCCCTTGATCATACGAGGAATTCTTGAATGCCTAAGATGGGAGCAGCACTGTCTGTACCAAGAACTCCTGTTGCATGGCTAAGGTGAAGGAGTGAAGAATGAGAGTGCAAATAAGCAGTCATCCTCTGAGAGCCCTATCTGAACCATGGCCTGAGCGGAACGGTACCATTGTTACTGGAAACTCTAGGAATTACCAAACTGGATTGTGATCAAGATGCACAATTTATGTATGACTAAAGCCAATCACCCTGTGACCCTATAAACAGCAGTCTTAAGTGAGGCCCTTTGAGCTCTTCTGGACTGCAGAGTGCTGTGCCAGCACCTCTCTCTGAGCAGGATGCCCCTCAGAGCACATGAACTCTCGAGTTTGTGGTGCTTGAAGGACTGTCACTCAACCCTTGCCTTTTGAGAAATGCAGAGGCATTCAACATATTTCACTGAACCTGAGGGGAATTTTTAACAGGTACCTTTACATATTTAAGTACATACATTTCTGTGTCCATGTGTGCACGCATGTGAACTGGCTACTCTTTATCGAGTGTAGTATTAATAGTTTCTTGAATCTATAATTAAGTCACTATTATAATTGTAGTAAATCCTATGGAATCGCTTTATAAATGTTAAATTAGTCAATGATTAAGTGCTGCTAAAATCTAATTTAGACAGAAACTGTTGACCGGATCTGGGATTAAGATTGGATCCAGCCACACCTAAACTCCATCAGGAGTTTAAAAAGTAAAGGAGTCCATTCTGAATCTCCTGGCCCAATGGAAGGATTTCCCTATTGAATTTTTAGACATAAACCATTGATCAAGCCTGGGACTAAGATTGGATCCACTCACAACCAGACTTCATCAGGAGTTTAGAAAGCAAGGAGATCCTTTCTGAACCTCGTGACTCAACAGGAGGGTATTCCTTAATCCTTACACTTTTTACTCCTGGTCTCTGTGCAAATCATCCTAAGGTGATTCTAAGTTGATTTTCCTTTGCATTTGTCATCCCTGTAGTAAGAGAATGAACGTTGAGTCGCACTTCTCCAAATTTGTATAAGAACCTGCTTTTGCTAATACTTTTGGTGGTGATTTGTTAAGTGGCCTAAACCACTCATTTGTGACACGACACAGCAACAGGCTTACAGGCAGACTGTACAGCAAGAAGCTTTTTTGCATTTTTATCTGCAGCTCAGAACCCCAGGAAGTAAAATATTGGTTCTGAAAGTAAAAAGTCTTCATAAGGTTGCTGTTATTCTTTACCTTAAACTCAGAAATCAGGCATCTCAAAAACTCACTGTGTCCAGAGTAGCTATAAAAAAGGTGGTTCTCTGAGATCTAATTTAGGATTTAAGAGCAGACCAACACAGAGAATAAAACTTGGCATTCAACTTGTAGTTCACAGAATCATTTAGATTAGAAAAGACCTCCAAGATGACAGAGTCCAACCTTTGACCAAACACCACTTTGTCAACTAGACCATGGCACTGACTGCAATATATAGCCATTTCTTGAACACCTCCAGGAATGGTGACTCCATCACTCCCTTGGGCAGCCTGTTCCAAAAGTTCATGGCCACAGTGAATAAGGGGCAAAGATGTTTTGAGAAAAAAATGTTCTGAGCCACATTCTATTTATAGATCACTTAGTACTTTACATATTCTAGCAATCAACCTTCTCACTTCCAACACGCTGCAGTAGTATCCTTCTGAGCTGTCTAGTTTTTAGCTAAGAAGCATATTCAATCTCTTAGCTGAGGATACACAGAGCTACCAAATAGAATATGGAACAAGAATGGTTCTTTTCCTCAAAAAGAAAGCATTTGCCTGCTAGTTTTGCTGCTGCTGGTAAGCAAAACTGATCTACGGAAATACTGGCCTCAAGGAAATTGGCTCTCCAGGTAAAGGCAAGTGAACATGTAGACTGCAAAAAAAGTGGGTCTGTGACCAGTCTCTTCCCAGCAGTAGCTGTACTTCAACTTCTGTGCAAAAAACAGGCCCTTTACTGCAGCCTGCACTGCAGACAATGCAGGAGAGAAGTACGTGGTGACAGAGTCTCTGTCAAATCAAGGATTGTACTGGGCAGGGTTCCTCTCTGTCAAGGGGCCCTTACCTGTGCCTGGAAATATACATTATAGGCACTCCAGGGATTTTTCGTATTCTCCGCTTGAGCTCTTTATCCACTGTGGCCACAATGTAACATTTGTGCTGGAAAAAGAGAAGGCAAATCAGATTCAACACCACTGAACCCACAGAAAGGAGACATAACTGACTAAATGCTTCTATTCAGTGAGCTCATTGAACACAACAAGGCTAAGAGTCCTTGTGCTCATCAAAAATCACAGAAATCTCTGAAAGTCCATCCAGCCTTCCAAGCTGACTGCTTTCCCATCCTAAGTGCTTCTTGATGCTGTCCTATACAACAAGAACACTCAAGGAAGACAGTACCTTGCATCAAATAAAGTTGTGCTAAGGACTGAAACTGCCCTTTAGTGAGATTTTATAGTTACTTTGTGGGAAATTTAAGTTATCAGTAGCTAACTAAGTTAAACAGTAGAAGGGCTCAGGAATTTTTAGTATGTTAGCACAGTACAGAAAATGCCAGAAATGGAAATACCTGAGTGACCCTCTGTACCAAGCAGTCATCTGCATAGGTTCCTTTGTGCATGCATGGCAAGCGTTCAAACCGAGGGTCCTTGGCAATTCTGTGGGGACATATAAGGCAGCATGACAGCAATCAGACCAGAGAGTACAGTAACAGAGTATGGAGGAACAAGAACGCTCCTTTCTGTGATATACAGAACATTGTTCACAAATGAGGGACTGAAGGGATGGTGTAAATGGTACACAAAAGTCAATTGAAATGAGGAGCAAAAAAAAAGAATGCAATTTGTCTATTATAGGTAAGTATTTCTGAGTACTGGTTAGTTGGATTCAAAATCTGTATAATGTCAGGCCAAAGAAATTACTAAATTACCAAAGAAATTACCAAACAAAGTAGTTTGAAATAAGTTACCTGTGGGAAGACCTTCTAATGTGTGATCGTTCACACTATGCATATAGGGACATTGCATCCCTCCTCTGAAGGGCAACATCGAAATTGTTTAGAGGATGCACTCAGATACTTTACAACACAGCATAAACTACACTGGATGCGTGTTGTACAGATCACACAATAACCTAGCTCTAGATTATCAGTACATGGTACCCACTCATACAGGAATAACACGAAGTATGAGTAAAAAGTTCTGTAAGACTTGGGTCACTTCTTTACTCATTTTTAGAAATTCTGTAATTAAAAAAATACATATATTTTGAGAAACAGGCAAGAGCCTTATTGTGAAAGTCTTACGGGGGTAAGAGATTTACAGGTCAGTATCGTGCACTCATACATAGCACTTTGTTTTAAAAACTAAAAAAAATCTAAAACTCGAGACATTGTACTGATCTTGTACAGCCAGAGAACTAAAACCAAGTTCAGGACTCTGCAACAACCTAACCACCTTCTAGTGCAGGAGCACCAGTCATGGCAAATGTTTTTCATTTATTTATATTAAAACATTAAGTTCTAGAAATGGAGAAGAGCACCCTGCACTCACCTTAATGCCACACGGTACTTCTGTCCTAACTTCTCAATTTCACCCATTACACAATCTGTGATACATGGAATACCTGCATGCAAAAAAAGCCTGTATTAACACAAAACAGTATTTATTCACAAACCCCTATATTGCCCACGTGTCCAGGAACTATCATGGAACTCTGTAAAGTTACTTACAGTGAGAACAGATAGGGTTGCAAACTGATGAAATGTAGAGCCACTGAGTTTAACCATGCAAGGGTAATTTTACATATTTAAGTTACTGATGCTCTACCTTTGTTGAGATTAGCATATAAGACCATTGTTTGACTGAAATCAGAAACAGTTCCAGGGTTATCATAGCCATGATTATGGCACATATAATTTTTTCAATATTTCTGTTATTCTCAGCCAGTGGCACGAGGTGGACAAAGCACATTATGAGCACACTGTGGCACTGCATAGTCAGAAGAAGCTGCGAGTGGTGCACTCACACTTGGCATAGAGACAGTCCATCATTGACTGCACTAGGTCCAGCTTGGCCTTGATGGAGAAGTTGATGAAGTTAGTGTCAACCAGGATGTGGTAAGGGGGGCCCAGCTGTGTATTATACTGGAAGAACAAGCACGAGGGATGCTGGGGGCTGCCAGGAAGACAAAAAATTCAAATCAGTTAAACGCATTTAACAACATGTCAAATCCTACAACTTGCACAGAATGAAAGAGGGGTAATGAGCAGGAAGACCCTTCAGGCCTCCCTTGGTTTGGGGCACCATTTCCTACCTGACAGTTTTGCTCAGAAACACCTTCAGTTACAGCCTGCAGCGTGGCCGGCCCTCCCTCCCTCCTTCTTTCCCTCCATCCCTCTCTCCACGAAGCGTCGGCAGCACTTACACCTCCCGCTCCTTGATGGCACTCGGGTCCTCCTTCTTCTTCACGGGGGCTTTGGCCCGGTCCTTCTCTTTACTGCAAAGAAACACAGGCAGTCCTTGTGGGGAGCGGCAGGACAGCGGCGGGGAGGCCAGGGCCGGGGTGCCCTGCTGCCCCTGCCGAGCGGGGCACAGCGCGCTGCGGGCCCGGCCCGGGAGCGCGGCCAC
Source organism: Campylorhamphus procurvoides (assembly GCA_013396655.1). Classification (NCBI taxonomy): domain Eukaryota; kingdom Metazoa; phylum Chordata; class Aves; order Passeriformes; family Dendrocolaptidae; genus Campylorhamphus; species Campylorhamphus procurvoides. The sequence continues at coordinate 487,401 of WBMV01001660.1, read as the reverse complement.
ACTCACATGCGCTCGTCGCGGAGGCTGATCATGCGCTTCATCACCGCGTACTTGCGCGCCTTCTTCTGCTTCCCCTGCGGGGACACGGACACACAGCCNTCACGGTGTCGCCGGAGCCCACGGTAACGCCGGCAGCGCCGCCTCCCTCGCCCCCGCCGCGGGGAGCGGGGCTCTCGGGGCGAGGCAGCCGCAGCCCATTGTGGCGCCCCCGTTGTGGCGGCCACGCTGGCGGCGCGGGGCACCCGCGGGGGGCCTGGGGCAGCCGCGGCGGGGGCGGGGGGGGGGGAAGGAGGGAGAGAGGGAAGGCGTGCTGGCCCTGCCGGCCCCGGGTGTGCATTGCGGGGCGGCCTCGGCCTGCGCGGCGCTGCCGGGTGTCGCTGGCACGGCCCTGGGCTGGGGGCACCGGCCCCGGGGAAAGGCCGCGGGGTGTGGTGGCTCCGCCGAGCCCTCCACTGCGCGCCCATCGCCCCTCTTTCCCCGTTCTGCTCTGTGTAGCGGAGCCGGCGGGTGACCGAGGTCTTCAGCCCGCTCACTTGAGCTTGCTGGACTGGGTTTTTTTAAAGGAATTAATGTAGTGCTGGTTTTGCCACGGTCTAGCTCATGAACTTCTTAATGAAAAGCGGTGGATTGTCATTATCTTTAGATCTTGCCTACATTTGTGACTAGAAATCTTAGCGAATGAGCATTTATGCTGTACTTTATGCAGCCGTAATGGTGTAGTCTAACCCAAAATGCCTTTTCTGCACATGAAAGGAAATGTTCTCCAAGTTGTCAAACTGGTCTGGGGCAACCTGGTTTCTCCTGCCGTGTGCAGGGCAGGGAGGAAGAAAGGCCTTTCTCACTAAAGCTGCTGGGATTATGAGAACTTCCAAATACAGCCGGTTTTATCTGGTGTCCTGATCAGAAAAAGCAGCCAATCAGGTACGACACAGGAGTCTTTTCCTGAAGCAGTGACCTCAGTAGAACTATGACTGAGACTCTGGCAACAAGGAGGAAAATCAGACTGAAAGAAAAATCCTCTTTGTTAGGGAAACCATAGCTCAGCTTCCTACCTGGGTGATCATATTCTGCTTAATTGCTGGTTGAGGAAATGCAATTGATTGAGCTCCCATGATGCTTAAGTGATCGTGAGTGGTTTGGGAAAGGAAATAATTGAGAAGGATTTCTCCTTCTCAAATATAGGTATGTATATATATATATATAGGTGGTTTGCTTTCCCCACTGATGTGTGGGGTGGCAAGTGGCTGAATGTTGGCTTGCTTAGGAAACAGATCTGATGTCAAGATGAGACTGGACTGAAAGTTGCCATCAGCTGGCTTGCTGCATTTGAGGAGCACAGAAGGAGCTGACAGTGAAAGTGGTGGTTTATTTGCAATGAAAAGTTCTTAGACTTAAGCAGTTGGCAGAAGTTCCCCCTCCCTTTGTTTGTTTGTTTGTCTGTTTTGGGGTTTTTTTGTTTTCATGTTTCTACTGGTTTTTTGGCTTGTATGTAAACTAACATGACAAATTCCAGCGCTGATGAGAGAATAACTGTTCTCTGTAGACACTGGTCATTGATGTGGCTTTTGTCCTTGATAGCTGATACTGGATCCTGCTTAGTACCTTTTGCACTGGCTTTTCAGTGTTCTGTAGATATATTTTAAAGTCTCATAGGCATTCTTGTTTGTTGGATTGTGCTGGCTTACTGTGAGAAAATACTGGGTCTTTCACTAGAGTCTAGTGCATAGCATGAGATGGACATGCCATTGGTAGTGGGCATTTGTGCATATGGATTGAGGGGACATTCTGCACAGAGAAAAATGGTTCTCGTATCTTGGTTGGATGCGGTAATATCAACCTGCAAAAAAGCTTGAAAACAAGATTAAAAGTGTGTTGCTAAAGAAGAGATGAAAGGCAGCTAAGTTTATCAATGCACTACATAAAACCAAGAGGCCTAACAGATTTCTTAGGACCTCGCTGCATCAGTTCTTCATAGCACGTCCCCAGCTGACTTTATAGCTGTAGCCACTTGAATGTTCATTACTGTGTATGTGTGGCTACACTTGAGCTTTCTTCTGGAGCTCTGCACTGTACTCCTCTGGCTTCACAGCAGCTGTAACATAAACAACAAAACATATTCCCATTACTGGACTTCCTTTTTTTGCTGACTTGAGAGAAGCAATGGCACTAATACAGTCTATTTTATGATTCCATGCTGTCTACCCTGATTATGCCAGTACTCCTTGAGTCAAACCAAGGTGAAGCTTTCCAAATCCCCATTTTCCCTGCAGGTGGCAGGAGACCATTGCTTACTCTGTGCTTGAATCCAGATTACTAAGACCTGATGGACAATTCAGCTTTTTTCTTTCCCTGCCTAGCTGTCATGGCATGTTCTATTGCTGTTTTTCAGAATTCGTTTCCTGGGTTGTTACCAAGCACTTCTTAGCACAGATACTGTTGCAATTTACATCTGCATTCTAAATGAGTGGCAAGGTATCTTGGATACCAGCTACTTGCAACTACGTTCATTACCTCAATATATTCTAGCTGTGAGAGCATCCTTAAAGCTGCTGGCAGCGTGTAAACTAGAAGGAAGTTGATTTCGTGACAGCCTTCATCTCTGGAGGCCACCCAACTTGGTGTCTTATTTACCACTTGATGTAGGGATAATAAAATGAGAAGTTGCTGTGCTGATTAATGGAGATAACTAATTCCCTGTGTTCAGCAAGTTCAGAAATTCTGCAACTCATATCAGGAGATTCAGGCTCCAATTGACTTAAAAACCTTTGTAGCTGAAATGATGGATCTTTTTCTTTTTAAGGTTGAGAGAGCCTGTGTGACTTGTGCTTGGCTTTACAGAAGGGAAAGAGGTGTAGAGTGATGCAGAAATAGCTTGGGTAGATGAACCTACAGGGCCAGCTTTGTGTTGATGTTTTTTTGGTGACATGAAGAGTCTAGTTCTGTAAGATGCTGGAGGGAGATCTTGTAAATTCCTAAATATTGATAAGTTTCTGTAAAATTCCTCAGCTGGGGGGGAAGTAGCCCCACACTTTCAACAGCCAGGCCAAGCTGAAGTGGAGTTTCAGCCAGGCCATTTGTAGCACATCTTGGATATGTACTGTAAAATAACTAAAATATCAAAGAATTTGCTAGGTCTATGATTCTTAATTCACAGAAATGTATGGATTTAGAAATCTGGATCTTCGTCTGTGAGGAGAATGAGAACTTATGCCCTGGGGCTGCCACACTGTTCACTAAGTAGAGGAAAGAGGAAAATAGTTGAGCGGGTAGGATTTTCCTTGAGATGTGGGTGAGAGCGACTGTAAAAGTCTGACTGCTTCTGTAGTGCAATCAAAGAGCTCTGCATGGACTTACCAGTTGGTTTTATATGTATTAGAAAGCTTAGTGGAAGTGTGCAAAGGTAACCAGATCTGTGTGATTATTGGAATGGAGGCAATAAGAGAGGTCTGAAGAGGAAGGCACATGAGGGAGCACTAAGAAGAAAGTGACAGCTGAGGTGCTGGTATGGCAGGCAGGAGGAGCACATCACATCCGCTAAACAGGCAACTGTCTTAGCAGACAGATGCTGTGGATCTGTTCTTTTCATTTTCACTCCTTATGTAATCTGTGTTCTGAATGAGTACATACTGAGTGTGTAGGCTCTGTGGCATTTCTTCTGGCGTATGTCCTGGGGTTTGTGGGCTGCATCAATCCTTGCTGTTAAATTTTAATTTTTTTAAATCTCAACCCTGACAATAAACTGTAATTTAATGAATAGTGTGCTGAAACTGAAATCCCGTATGAGGATATTGGTTTTCTGAATATCTAAAACAGCAGCAGCTAAAAATAATATCCAATTTGCTTTGTGGTCCAAGAACTTTCTAGACTTGATCATAAATAGCCCTTTAAATTTCAGCAAAATTATTTTGAGAATAGCATATGGCATTTTGTTGGGTGTGAAGGCTTGAAGTGCTACCTGATCATTGAATAGTTTGGCTTGGAAGGGACCTTAAAGATCATCTAATTTCAACGCCCTGAGCAGGGGTGCCTTTCACTACATGAGTTTTCTCAAAAACCCATGCAACCTGGCCATAAATACTTCCAAGGATGGGCCAGCCACTTCTCTGGGCAACCCGATCCAGTGCCTCACCACTCATAGTGAAGAATAGATTCTTCTTTATTTCTTCCTGATCTAAACCTACTCTCAGTCTGAAGCCATTTGGCCTTGTCCTATCACTACCTGCCCCTGTAAAAGTCCTCCATCTTTCTTGTAGGCTACCTTTAGGTACTGGAAGGTGCTATAAGCTCTCTTCAGCCTTTCCAGTCTGACTAACCCCAACTCTCTCAGCCTGTCTTCATAGGAGAGGTGGTCCAGCCCTCTAATCATCTTCATAGCTTTCCTCTGGACCTACTACAAACAAGTCCATGTCTTCCCTGTACTGAGGGCACTGGAGTTGATTGTAGTACCCCAACTGAGGTCTCATGAGAGCAGAGCAGAGGGGAGAGTCACCTCCCTTGGCCTGCTGGTCACAGTTCTTTTCATGCAGCCCAGGATATGGTTGGCTTTCCAGGCTGCAGGTGCACATGGTCAGGCCACAGAATCATAGAATATCCTGAGCTGAAAGGGACCCACAAGGGTCACTGAAGTCTAACTCCTGGCCCTGCACAGGACAGCCCCGAGAGTCACACCACATGCCCAAGAGCATTGTCCAAATACTTCTTGAACTTTGGCTTGATGTCCCACTTCCCTGGAGACCCTGTTCCAGTGCTCAACCACCCTCTGGGCTAAGAACGTTTTCCTAATATCTGACCTAAACCTTCCCTGACACAGCTTCATTCTATTCCCTCAGGTCCTTCCTCTCGTCACCAGAGAGAAGAGATCAGTGCCTGTCCCTCCACTTCCCCGTATGAGGAAGCTGTAGGCTGCTATGAGGTTTCCCTTCAGTTTCCTCTTCTCCAGACTGAGCAAGCCAAGTGACCTCAGCCATTCCTCGTATGGCTTCCCCTCCAGACCTTCATAATCTTCATGCCCTCCTTCTATGCTCTCTAATAATATTATATTCTTCTTATTTTGTGGTGCCCCAAAACTTCACACAATATTCAAGGTGAGGTCACATCAGTGCAGAGCAGAGTGGGACAATCATCTCTGTCAACCAGCTAGTGATCCTTTGCCTGAAGCCCCGCAAGACATAGTTGGCCCTCCTGTCTGCCAGGGTACTGGTGACTCATATTCAACTTGCCGTCAACTGGGACCTTCAGTTCCATTTCTGTGATATTGCTCTCAAGTGTCTCATTCCCCAGTCTGTACATACATCCAGGACTGCCCCAGCCCAGGTGCAGAATCCGGCACTTGTCTTTTTTAAACTTCCTACTGTTGGTGATTTCCCAGCCCTAGGTCACACTGAGCTTCTCATCAATCAAAACCCCCAAACACTTCTCTTCTGGTGTGCTCTCAGTCTGTTCTCCCCGCATCCTGTGTTTGTGTCTGCCCAGACCCACGTGCAGGACCTTGCACTTGGCCATGCTGAACTTCATGGGTTTTATGCAGGTCTACCTCTCAAGTCTGTCAAGGTCCCTCTCAATGGCATCCCTTCCCTCCAGTATGTTGACTGCACCACACTGCTTGATATCATCAGCAAACTTGCTGAGGGTGCAGTCAACCCCTGCATCTTGAACCTGCTAGTTTCAGGGGATCATGTAATGAAATGAGATTGTGACAGATGGAGGCTGAGGATAACAGTGAAGTCTTGCATCTCATCAACAGCAATATCTTTGTAGTACCTCTCATGGATTTGATGTCTAGTGATGCTCTTGCATCGTATACCTCTCACATGTTTCTGCTTGCTAGATTTATCCATAAAAATAGAAAGACCTAACTTTTCTCTCTCTTTTTTTTGCTTTTCCAGGGAAGCTAGCAAATTGCAGGCTAAAGGGAGCAGTGCTGCAGGACAACCCTTTTCCACAAAGAGGAAGAAACTGCTGTGCTCAGGTCCTTACCTTTCAGGAGTGATTCTGTGATGCAAGTTCCAAGAGTTCCTCTTTCTGTGATAATGTTCTCTATGGCCTCTTCTTGCTGATGTTTGTCCCAGTTTTGGGCACAAAGAGGAAAGATGCTGAAGAATGGGTACCCTCCTTTCGGCTTTTAGAACATGGGCACTTGTGTAAAGGTATGTGATTGCTCTTTGGTTGGAAGGATGGACTGTCTGCTGAGGCCAGCAAAGGGAATTTGCTGGACCAGAAAGTCATGGCTATTGGAGGGAATACCTCATTTAAGCTTTCTGCATGCTGATGTCTGTTGTTGCTGCTATGGAGATGACTGATGAATAACTCCCCTTTTGTGTTTGTTTAGAAGAATAAAAGCAGCCTTAATACACAATGCAACTTCTCACTAACTGAATGGTGACATGGCGAGCTATATTGTGTGCCAGACACGTTCCTCGCTGGTGCTCTTGTTCCATCTGTTAGCTATGTCTTATCAACCAAGCAGCATGTTGTGGTTCTGGGTGTGGTCTTCTTACTACATGTTTGTTTAGCAGTCCCCTTAGTGAGAACTTGATTATACATCGGTGTCTCTAAAAGTTGCTGCACTCCTAATGGTGTACAAACTCAAGGCTTTAGCTTTTGTGTTGATCAGTGAGAGTTTCAGCAGAGAGGCTCCACTTTGCAGAATCGGGTAGGAAAATACCTATGGATTGTTTTCCAGTTGCATTAATACATTCTATAGTAGATTTACAGGGTGAAAAATGGATTCACCTCTGCCCTAGAAGGATTTTGTTTATTCTAAACAAATGAGGATAGTCTGGTCCACAACCCTTTTATTCCATATAGCCTTTTCTTCCAAGGTTGCTGGCTGAGGGTCAGCTTCTGTCCGTTTTGGTCGATGTGCTTTCCTATCAGACTAGAAGCTAATTTTGTGACTTGGAAGTAGGTGTCTAAGTTTTGGATGAGTGGCTTTTGGCCACTGCTGTTGAAGTTGGTGACCTTTCTGGTTGGCAAAAAGTTCAGTCCTGCAGTACCCAGAGCCTGCTCTTGCTATTTTCAGAGGATAATATGTTGTCCTTCATATAGATCCCTGAATATGAATGGGAATCTTTGACAGAGGGAGAATTGTTAATTGTAGCACGCTGTGTTGTTTGCGTATTTCACAGTCTTATGGAATAATGCTTTAGGGATGTCCTTGGAGAGAAACACAGATCATAATATGCATTTTTTCTGAGGAATCATAGATTTAATTTAGACCAGTGTATGTGAGGAAGAGTCACTGGACTGGACTTCGCCTATTTTGTGTTCTAGATGCAGCTGTGATCCTCGGCTGTTTGTCTCACCGAAGGGACCTGATGTTTTACATTATTGGTAAGTGAAGGAAAGGCTGCCACTGTATTTGTTGACCTCTCAATAGACTTTAGGTGGGTTTCTTCATAGCCTTTGATTTAGTATTAGTTCAAAGTATACCTAACAAACATGAAGTTACTGTCACTCCGCACTGTGCTCTCCACCTGGCGGACTTGCCTCTCCACTATTCTTGCTCCTAAAGTCCTTTCATTGACCTAATTCCCTTACTTTTTCTTGCAAGAACTAGTGGAGGGTTGTTGCCTCTGTGATGCCTCTTAATCCAGCCTTAACGTGATGTGCAGGGGTTGTGTGATTATATGACTGTTTTGCTTAAGGAAATCTCTGTAGTTCTAATTTGCAGCTCAAAGGGAATTCCATGCTTCTGTTGGGATGGTTGCTAGCCTTACCTGAGACACTTTACCACCTTTACCTATTTCCTTTGTTTGCAGTCTTTTGCAGAGTTTTATGGACTTGATACTCTCTAACCTTACTTGTAGCATAACACAAACCATAAATGTTCATGCAATAGCTTCTGCCTTAAACACCTAATTTGCAGTTGAATAGAATGTCATTAATAAAAGGTATTTTGAGCTGATGCAGAAGGAATTTTAGTATGTGATTCAGCCATGCTGCTGCAACCACCTTTGTTCTCTCCTTGCTGCAGGTGGGATCACAGTATTTGTTATAGCTTTCTTCTTCACCATTAAGTTCCTCTTTGAGCTTGCCGCACGTATAGTCAGCTTCCTTCAGCATGAGGACCGGGAACGGCGAGGGGAGCGAACTATTTATGACTACGTGCGAGGCAACTACCTGGATCCCCGGTCCTGCAAAATCTCCTGGGATTGGAAGGACCCCTATGAGGTGGGCCATAGCATGGCCTTCCGAGTGCATGTAAGGCAATATTTCTGTTTCCATTTCCATGCAGCTTTGTGGGCAGGAACAGAGATCTGAGTTAGGGATGGGCTCTTCAAATGTGCGTTTTTTGTGGGGCTAAGCAGGATGTAACTTAGGAGCAGCAAAGCTATCTGTTTATGCCTTCTCTCCCATTACTGTATTGCAGAACTCTGTAAGTGCATATTTGAGGTTTGCATCTCTTAAAATCTTATATCCCTCTCTTTTTAGAATCCTCTGAAGAGCCAGAGGAGACCAGGCTCATCCTGACTACTGCTTCCTTTACTAGGAAGTGAGTGGGCTGAGCCTTGCCTTCAACAGACTTGGTGCTATCTTTTGATTGTGCAGCTGAAGTTGAGGGCGTGGGAATGGGCATTTTACTAATCCAGGAACTGTAAGGCTTCATGGCCACTCCCCATTTCTTCAAAATGCCTTGTTATTCTGTCTGACCTGGAAAAGCCTGCCAAGAACTCTTGTTTCCCTACAATCCCAAAAGGCCAAGTCTAGAGGAATGGGACAAGTATATAAATAAGATGTGTGAGGAGCCTGAACACAGAGAGTTTGGAGCAACATGGAGAAAGTTTGAACAGGTTTTGCTGGGCTTATATGCCCATCTTTCTGTCCCATCTTCCCCATCCAGGAGGGTATCAAAATAAGAAGAAAGGTTCAGCTAGGTTGCCTCTTGAGAAGGTGACGAAAACCCTTCTGCTTGATGGTGAGTGAAGAACTGTAATTCCAGGTTAGGCAGTGAAAAGTTGCTGAGGGAAAAGGGACTTGTTCTGTTCCTGCTGTTTGAATTTATTCCCTTCACCTTACTGACACTCACTCATGGCAGCTGCACCAATGTACCTTCCACTTCATGCTTGTCTTCCATTTGCTTAGTCCTTTATTCATCAGCAGTAGCTGTTGCACATGCGGGTTTCTCTCAAGAAAGACAGTCAAGATGCAAGCCTCTTTAGGCCCACACCCTCATTTACTTAGAAACAGGGAATAGTAGTACTTTTTTGCTGTCTGCAGGCTGATTGCAGATGGCGGGTAGGCTCTGGCCAGCAAGCTGCTGACTCTTAAAGAGCCATGCATGTAGTATTTCAAGGTGGGATTCTTTCCTTGTAAGCAAGTACTGGTTGAGGTATGTTACCGTCTGAAATTGTCTGGCAGATTACTTCTGTGATTCAGCTGCCTGAATTTTATCTAACATGTTGTTCTCATGCTGATGCTTTTTAGGAGTAAAGACTGGGTCAGCTCCGTAGGTAGCATCTTCTTTATGCTATTTTCTATAACAAATTGGTGAGAGTTTTTCCAGAGCTTAGCTCTACAAAGGAACAAGATCTGCTTGTTTCCCTGAAAGGATGTAGCTTTACTTTTTTTCCTTTTGGTAGTGGATTCTCTCGATTTCTGCCTTGATATTGCACTAGCAGTGCAGACAGGAAGTGCCTGTGGCACTTTTTGGGGCACATGTTTGAACCCCAGCACAAAAGCGAGTGGGGTTATTCAATGCCCTCTTGTGCCCTGTTCATTTTGGAGAATACAGCCTGTGTGACAAAGTTGTCTATGAATTACTTTTCCTTTGCTGAGCTGGGGTTCTTCCCTAAGACAACTTGCTTTCTGTGTTGTCTGTGCACTACATATTTTTTTTCTGACCTGGACTTCTCTGTTTCCCATGCAGTTATTCTATAAAAATGGGCAACCCTTCCCTGCTCATCGGCCTGTGGGGCTGCGTGTTCACATCTGTCATGTGGAGTTAGCAATTGATATTCCTGTAACCCAGGAAGTTCTTCAGGAGCCTAATTCCAATGTGGTGAAAGTGGCCTTCACTGTGCGCAGAGCTGGGAGATATGAGATCACTGTAAAACTCGGTGGCTTGAATGTGGCCTACAGCCCCTACTACAAGGTGTTCCAGCCAGGTAAGTAGTCCTCTAATGATTCAAAGTAGATTTGGAGGTATTGGAGGCAGTTAGATAAATGTGTTTCTTGCTGAAATAGGTACATGACAGGGAAGGAGTTTCCTTTCTCCATTTGCCTCCTGCCATGTGTAGATTCCAGCAATAGCCCCATGAGCAAAACATACTTGTGACTAGCAGTACATGGCAAAACAGAAACTGGCTTACAGAATAAGTCATTAGTGCCACTTACAATCCCTAACTACTTGCATCATGTTCTCCATTTTGTAGTAACTTCTTCATAGTCCATCTAGTAGTCAGAGAATGCCTTTTGTGAAAGTACTGAGTTATTTGTATCTGAATTGGAAATGCTGTCATGATTTGACCGTTCTTCCATTGAATACCCTACTCTATTCCATTAATCTGGTATCTGGAGCACTTGATACCTTTGATTATACATTTCTTTAAAAACATTTCCTTTTTATCCACTTTAAATTTGTTTTCTTCTACTTTTGTGTTTTTGACCCCAGCTGACATCTTTTATGTTTCATATACATGTTCATTGAAAGGACCTCTATTCCATTGCATTGTGAATAGATACACAGCTTGCTAAGATATCCCTTCTGAAAGAGGAAGCTCAGGTTTACTCAAATACACTTCAGGCTAAAGTTTGTTTGGTAAGCTTTATTTGTGAGTTTTCTTAGGTGTCAGCAAACTTGTATTTTGTATGTATAGTGGGAGCAAGTTCCTGAGCTGAAGGTTAGAATGGTGGAAAAAGCATTCTTTGGAAGACTAGAAACTGAGTTTACTTTATCAGTATTAAGTTTCTGATCCAATGAAAACATTAAGCACTACACTATGTATTTCAGTGCTCAGGTACTTTGTTTTTTGAATATAGGAGCATAGAATGTTTGGATTTGATCTGTTTTCAAGGCTATTGTATCCCTAGTTGCTTTTTTTTGATTTTTGTAGCCTCACCTTGGAATTTGTTTACCTCTAAATTGTTGTTGTCTGCTTCAGGAATGGTGGTTCCCTCCAAAACCAAAATTGTCTGCCATTTCTCCACTCTGGTGCTGACCTGTGGGCAGCAGCACACTCTGCAGATAGCTCCCAGAGATGAGTATGACAATCCCACCAGCAATTCCGTGTCACTGATAGATGAGCACAATTACAGCCTCTCTATCCATGAGGTGAGTGTAACCTCATCCCTTGCTGCTTGACTTCAGGTGAGCTAGAGAGCTCCTTTTATTAATTTGCTTTCTGTTTAGCTGGGTCCTCAAGAAGAAGAGAGCTGTGATGTGGTGTTTGAGAAGTCTGTGGTGTCCAATCGGCAGACTTGTGAGGTGCTCTTCCGACTCACCTTGCACTGTAGGGGATGTTTCCATGCCTGCATCTCCTACCAGAACCAGCCCATAAGCAATGGTGATTTTGACATCATTGTTCTAAGTGGTGAGTTGAGACCCACTCAGAATTCATTCTCCATGTGTCCTCTTATGACATGCTTTGGACACTCATGTAGCAGAGCTAGTAGTGGCTCCCCTGAAGGCTAACCTTGCTTAATTTCTAAAGGAAAGCATATTCATTTACAAATGCTAAGGTAAATGAATTTGCTGCTAAACAAGTGAGATCTCTGAGGGTTGATACTCTCTGGGCCATCAGCAGATAAAAGCAAGTGTTTTTCTCCTATTCCAGGGGGTTTACCTCAGAAACTACACAATTTTTATTGCCTGCTAGTAAATGGCATCTGAGCCAGTCATGTATTGTATGTTAAGTTAACATGGATTCAGAACACTGCATGTAACCTCTGTGGGGTTTTGTTTTACAATGCTATAATTCCTGGTTTCTTCAGGAGTGAGCCAGTTTCAGTGTGGTTGTCAAGTGGCTATGCCTTCAGGCTGGTGCTCTGAGAATTCTGTATGCCTTTTTTCTTCAACCGGTCACTGTTTGAAGCCATGACAGACAAACTGCCATCCTGAAATCTTCTCATCCCACTTCTGGATTTTCTTTATCAAAGTTTCACTTGACCAGGTTTTCCTTTGGATGTATAGCCTTTTCTTTAAAGTCACTGATAGTGACTTTTCTTCATAGTCACTGATTTGGTGCTAGCCTATGTATTCTTTTTTGTTCTGTTCTCCATTAGGATTTACACAACTCTTTCATATCTATTTCCCTCAGAGAATGAAAAGAATATTGTAGAACGCAATGTGTCCACCTCAGGTGTCAGTATTTATTTTGAAGCCTACCTTTATGATGCTCCTAGTTATACCAACACTCAGTGGCAACTTCCACCAATGCACCTGAACTCCTCTCAGCGCCGCCCTTCTGCTGCAATTGAGGATGACGATGATGATTCTCCTTCTGACAGCCAGACTCCCGAGAAAGTGAAGAAGCCTAAGAAAGTGTACTGCTATGTGTCACCTAAGGTAGATATCATGAAGGTACCACTCTTGAGTGCATGTTTTAAGTATGCTGCAACTGAAGAGTTTCCTCATGCTCTTTAGATGCCTCAGATTTGGTTAAAAAGAGGTTTGCCTAAGGCAAACATGGAGCTCCTGACTGAGAATAATGTTAAAATGTGCCTTGAAATTTTAGGATTGTGTCTTTCTAGGTCTGATCCAAAGCTTACTGGGAATTTTTCCAATGATTGTTCAATAGGTATTCTCTTTGCCTTTCCTTTGCTCTGATCAGGTCTGACCTCCAGTTCCTATTCTCAGTTCTCATATCTGTAAATTGGAATTTAAGAGAATCTCAGCTTCTTGAATTTTCTGTCTTTGTCCTGTTTCTGGAATGTTTCACTGAAAAGAAAAGGAAAAAAAATGGTCAGAGGATAAAAGGTAAATTTATAAGTAGAAGAAAGAGGTTTCAAGCAAGTCAAGAGAAATTGAGGGTTCTCTTACAGTAAGACTATGTTAACAGTATATTACCCCTTATTATTGCCTAAGAGCATTTGGAAACTAGAAAGAAAGTTCCTCTAAATCTACTAATGAATTCAAATTGACTTTGTTAATCTACCTATTCAAGTGTGTTCTGAAAAATGCAGTGATAAATATCGAACAGTAATATCGAAGACTAATACAGGAATTCCTTTCCTGCCAAAGGGAGAAGGAGGGCTGTGAAACATTTATAGGATGGAGTGTATTGCTAGAGATTTCTAAATTTCTGCTGCATGTGACTCTAAGAACTGTCTTTGGGAATGAGTGCTATGTCCTTTCGAGCTCAGCATCCTTTCATCCTTCATGTATTGTTTTGGACCTTCGTATTCTTTCCTATTGCATTACACAGTAAAGCAGATCACTAGAAGTGGGTACTGTTGCAAGCTTCCTTTATGTGCCAGAGTTGTTAATGTGATTCTGGGGCTTTTGTAATGGATATCTCTCTATATAAAAATAGAAACAGTAGAAAATTGTTACTATGCTATTACTTCTTTTAAGAGGTGGTTGTTCACATTTGGTTTGTTTCTGCAGAAATGCTGCTTGTCAGTTTTTCCAGTCATTACAACTAGAACAGGCTTGTGCAGGAAACAGTTTTCTTTTGTCTAAAAATGCTAAAATTTCATCTTAACTTGCTTTCCAGAAGGCAGTAGTTCCACAATTAGCTTTTTGTTCTGGCAGGAATATATTGTGAGAAGAAATTTCTGAAAATCTCATGGATTTAGCAAGTGCTTTTTAAAATATACTTGAAATGATTGTGAAAATTAGGGATTAGTATCAGTAGTCTGTTAGCGTGACTTTTACCAAAACCTCTTTTTCAGTGCATTACAGTTATGTCTTGAATTCAGCTTCTCAAGTGTACATAAGATTACTTTCCAATTAGCTGGTGATGTTCTACTGAATGCAACAGCTTACTGCTGTAAAATCTGTGTCATGCTGGCATCCCACGTGCGTCATAAATGCATGCAGTGAAGTCTTACTGACAAGTTGCTTACAGTTCTGTGGAGCTTTAGAGTCTCTTACGTATTGTGCCAAATGTTACAGAAACCTGTCCCTGGCATTGAAGGGAGGTCTAGCCTTATGGATCTGTCCTGTACCTCATGTTTCAGGGACAACCCTTAACAGATGTGTGACATTTAACATTTTCTTTTCCTTGTGGTTACTCAGCAATTCTCAGTGAAAGAATTTTACCTGAAGATTATTCCATGGCGCCTTTTCACCTTTAGAGTGTGTCCTGGCACAAAGGTGAGCCTCTTTCCATATACCTGTCCCTGCACCTTCATGCTTTTAGCTTGTCATCCTTAGGAATGACAGTCTATTTTTCCTTCTGGAGAGAAGGGCTTTGACTTACAACATTTTGTGGCTTAAAATTCAGCTCTCTAATTGCCTCTCAGTGCCTAAGTTTTATGAATCTTTGTGAATAGGAGGCAGTCTTATCACTCTTTCCTGCCTTTTGTTCCAATGCTAGGCAAAAATCTTGATTCCTTTGCATTTTACATGTATATTTTCCTCATAATCTTGCTAAAATGCTGTGATTGTGTCCACTGGAGCCCTTAAACTAGCGTCTGAAGTTTGAAGCAACCTCCTATCTGGAGTCTGCATGCTTGAAATACTGATTCTGTTAACTGCAAATGCATAGGTGAGCAGAAAGAGTCTTACAGCACAGCTGGTTTTGCTCTGTCTACTGAACATAATGTGCCTTCTGCATGATGGGTTTACCCTTTCTTGCATCTTTTTGCTGCTAGTTTTCATACCTTGGTCCTGATCCTGTACACAAATTACTGACACTGGTGGTGGATGATGGGATCCAACCCCCTGTGGAGCTCAGCTGCAAGGAGAGGAACATCTTGGCAGCCACTTTCATTCGCTCTCTGCATAAAAACATAGGTAAAGGGGCAGTGAGGTGGGTATAGTAGTCAGGAAGTTAGCTCTTGAATCTGCTAGTTTCCCTGGGGAATAGATTGCTAGTACTGAATAACTTCTGATGACAACTCTGATTCCTGGAGTCTCATGCTCTGTTCCTGTTGGTGCTTCTAGTGAATGTACTCCAGCAGCTGTTCCTTTTCAGCTCAGCTTCTCTGTCAAGCTCTTTGAAAGTGCACCTGTGAGTATGAATATCAGCAAGACTAACTGCAAACTGCCTTGAGAGTTCTGTCTCCAAACCTTGCTGTAATAAATGCACCTTTGGGCTGTTAGGCTGACCTGTGCAGTTAATCTTAGGAATGCTTTATAGATGTTTGAGGTGCTGACAGCTCAGGCCTGACTCAGATTGTCACTGTTCTCAGGAGGCTCTGAAACCTTCCAAGACAAAGTGAACTTCTTTCAGCGCGAGCTTCGTCAGGTGCATATGAAAAGACCTCATTCAAAGGTCACGCTGAAGGTCAGCCGTCACTGTCTGCTGGAGTCGGTGAGTGTATAAGTCATGTCACTTAAGCCCAGTGCTTCCTGCTTTACTTTGGAACCTGAAGCCCAGAGAGATCCTGTCTACCTGGACTGGATTTGGGAGCAGAACATAGAGCTTCTGAGTCTTTATCTTCTGTTTTCTTGCACAGGGCCATTCAGTGAGATAAGCTGTCAAGTCAGATGTTACTGAGCTGCATGCATGAAACTCTTGCATCAACAGGCTACTAGTAGTGGTTCAAAGTGACAATAAAATATTCTGTAGAATCCTTGAATTAAGTGTACACCAATTCTGAGCTGTTGTGTTTCCAAAATCAAACTTAGTAATTCATATAATATGGTTCTTAAATGACATTCTAAATACTGTGTAAGCAGGGGAGGCAGTTATCCTGACTTATTGTTTCCACATGTGTCTCGTAACAGCAATACTATAAAGATGGGAAAGAACATTTCTGGGGAAAACAGGAGTGGCTGGGATTTCCCTAGATTTACACTCAGTAAATCTGTGTTTTGGAATGTTTTCTGCATGTACCAGTTTGCAGTGTTTATGAGATTATGTTTCAGTTAATAGCTGCTACAAAATGACTTCATTTCTAAACAGTATTTGCATGACTACTTTTTCCTACTATTTTGGAAATTTGTGTGCTGTCTTGAGCATTGTTGTTAGAGCCTAGTAAGACAAAATAAATCCAGTGCCCTGATAATAATAAATATAAGCTTTAGTGACCAAGGTTGATAGGCACAATGAATATTATTAATATGTTTAGCCCAGAGGTGTGACTAGGGTGATGCTTTACCCTATTTGAAGATAAGCTAAGCCAAAACTACTTGTATGACTGGAGACTGCTGTGTAGTTTTTTTAATTTTCTTTAGTTGGAATCCAGAATTTGGGAACAGGAAGTTCTAGACGCTTGAGATATTTTATTACTTTTTTGCATCGTGACTTGCTGTAAGTATGAACTCAGTGATTCTCTTCAAGCTATTTTCTGGCGCTCTTTGAAACATTCCTATTTTAAATCTAAGTCGTGGGCTGAGAGTGCTTTACAGAAATTGCTCCTTCCCACAGGCATTTTAATACTTTAAACAATACTATACCACAGCCTTGAGAGGGATACTTCTGTGCTAAGACCTCACACTGTTTTAAGACGAACTATATTTTATGTGGATAATGTGTCTCATAACAAAAAATGAGGAATTGTCTTCTGTAGCTTTGGACAAATAAAAATTAGACCTTAGGCATTCCTAATTCTCACTTTTATACTTTAGAGTACTAGACTACTTATTGGGGTTTCGTGTTGCTTAAATTGCCCATACACATGTGCAGGACTGCCTGTTGGTTATGGGGTGCCAAACAGTAATGGTTGCTGCTATCTTCTTTTTATTTTTTTTCAGTCTTTTAAAGCAACACGAAATTTTTCTGTTTCTGACTGGAGCAAAAACTTTGAAGTGATTTTCCAGGATGAAGAAGGTGAGTTATCCTATGAATATATATGAGGAAGAAGCAAAAGGAATGATGGGGGAGTAGTTTTAGTCTGAAATTCTGGTTTCTTGTAGTCCATCCTTTTTGGCTTTCCAGCCCTTTCACATTCTCACAGATGTTAGTGAATTATCCTGCTGGTGCTATTCTATACCTATTCACATAGGGACCCGAAGCCTTATGTAAACCCCACCCCTTTCCCTCTAAATAAACACAAACAAACAAAGCAACTAGGACTAGGTTTGGGAGCAGAACCTAGACTTCTGCAGTCCCTGTCTACTGCCTTTTTGCTATGGAGTTGTTGACTGTGATGAACTCTTGTCAGGTAATATTGAGCAGCATGCATGAAAATCTTACATTGATGACCACAGATGACCACGCTTGTTTTATCTTATAGCTCTGGACTGGGGAGGTCCACGCAGAGAGTGGTTTGAGCTCATTTGTAAGGCATTATTTGATACCACCAATCAACTGTTTACCCGCTTTAGTGATAACAACCAGGCCTTGGTGAGTCTGCAGTTCCTATGCCAAATGCACATAAATTTGAGCATTGACATGCTGATGGTTAAAGAATACTGCTATTAAATGGCATGCAACCTTACCCATTCTTTAGCTTGCCTGCATAGTCATTTCCAGTGCCTTTCTCAAAGCTTTGCTTAATGATCTTAACCCACTGAAGTGTCAGAGAACTGGCTGGATGAACAGTAGAGGGTGAACAGTCAGCAGGGAAGGATGGATTTTCCGGCAAGAGGAGGTGGCATCAGAGTGTCTAGAGGTTTTGTTGAGTCTGAATGTTTCAGGATCCATTTCCGCTCTCATATAGTTTCTTGACTATGCATGTGAAATGTTCTATATTCTTCCTAGGCAGGTTCAGGCATTTTATTTCTATTACTTGGCTTTGAGGACATTACACTAAAGCTCCTTGGCCAGCCTGAGAGATGCAGTGACTTGAACCAGTCCCTTATTTGCTATTTGTGCTAGTTGGACTGGATACCAATACTTGGATATTTCATTTTGCTTCCGCTTTGCAGGTGCACCCAAATCCAGGGCGTCCCACATATTTACGACTCAAAGTGTATGAATTTGCAGGCCGCCTGGTAGGAAAGTGTCTTTATGAATCATCTCTGGGAGGTGCTTACAAACAACTGGTTCGAGCTCGCTTCACCCGATCCTTCCTGGCTCAGATCATTGGACTTCGTATGCATTACAAGGTAAAGCTTCCCAACCTTGTCTGAAGCCTGTGTTGGTCTGGGGAGGTGTTGAATGCTGTTGTAGCAGCAGACTCAGAGTCCTGGTTTTTTGTTCTTCCCTACATGTCCTTGCCTTCTTATTCTTTTCACACAGTATTTTGAAACGGATGATCCAGAATTCTATAAATCCAAAGTGTGTTTTATACTGAACAATGATGTGAGTGAGATGGATCTGGTCTTTGCTGAAGAGAAGTATAGCAAAACAGGACAGCTGGAGAAGGTGAGGAAGGCAGTTCCTGAAGGTGGAACAATTTAACCCCTAATGCCTGCAGCACTGGGGACCAAGAAGTCTGCTATGTGCCCCAGAAAACTGAGCTTACTCAGGGCAGTAGGTTCTTACTTGTTTGGTTTTTTTTTTTCTAGTTGGGAGTTCAGGTTTGGTGAATGTTGCTGATCACACTCAGGTCAAGTGTTTTCCTCTTTTCAGGTGGTAGAACTGGTGGCAGGAGGGGCTCAAGTACCAGTGACCAATGAAAACAAAATTTTTTATCTAAATCTGCTTGCACAATACAGACTGGCCAATCAGGTTAGAGAGGAGGTGGATCACTTCCTGAAAGGTAACATGCTGCCTTCTTCCTGCTCCTCTCTGCCTTGATGTCTCAGGACATAGCACATGCTGTTCGTCTTTTTTTTTCCAGGTCTTAACGAATTAGTTCCTGAGAACCTCCTGGCTATTTTTGATGAGAATGAGCTTGAGGTAATTGCTGCCTCCCTAAGCATCTCTACCTTTACTTTCCCTCCTCTGACAAATGAAATGCTTTCTGGATCTGCGATAAAGACAAAATGCTGCTTTCCTAAGTATTTTAAACATTAGCAATTTGCACAGTAGCTATTGCTTTGTTTCTTGGGTTCCTGACTTTCTGACCGCAGGTTCTTGCCTTTCAGCTGCTTATGTGTGGTACTGGAGATATCAGTGTCTGTGACTTCAAGGCACATGCTGTAGTGGTAGGAGGATCTTGGCACTTCCGTGAGAAGGTAAGTGAACGGGTTTCTCCCTCCTACTTGTTGAAACCAGTTATCCCAACTACAGCAGAAGATAAACTGGGAACAGATGTCTTGGTTGGAATTTAGGATTTCAGACGGACAAACTGAAAAATTCAGGGTTCAAGTAGGACTACATGCATTATGAAAAAATGTTTTCTCATAGAGAGATACTTCAGCCTGGCTGACTAGAGATGAAGTTTAATCAGATACCAGCAAGTAAAAACCATCAGCAGTGGTCTCTTTAAAAAAAAAAATCAACAAAGCACTAATTAAGAACAGTTCAGCAGGGAATCAGGAGGAGCTGGTGGGAATTATTGCTACTGAAGATGTTCGTGGTGATATACTTACCTCTAAGAGATGGTTGAAAAACATGTTTGCAGCCCACATGTAGTGTTTGGAATTCACTGCGGTGATAAAGACTATTGATGCAGTAACTTAAATTTGTACCCTCTGATGCTTCCCATCCCTCCCTGTATTTCCCAGTGGGAGGGGTATGGGCACAGCTTCTTTAGAAAAATAATGGAAGCTGCCAAAACACCCAAGTTGAAAAGAGACTGGGAATACAAGTGTCTGTAAACACTGGGAGGGTTCCACCTTCCTGCAGAAGTACCAGAGGATGTAAAAAAACCAAAGATTAGCATAATGCAAGAAGCAAATGAGTTTTCTGCATTGTAAACCTACCTCATAGCCTATTCAGGTATTTCTAAAAATCTCTGGAGAGAGAAGAAGCAGAAGCCTTTCTGCTTTCAGGGAAAGGATTGATACAGCTAGTACCATGGGACATCTCTTAACTGATTAGAAACTATGTAATACTTTCCTCTATGTGTCACCCTGGTAAAACAAAACAATTCTAACCATTAGTGGAGCGCTTGCTTGTGAGGGCAATTGACTAATCTTCCTGCAAGTTGTTAATATGCTTACTTGATTTCCTTGGCTGACCTGTCTTTATGCTTCCTATTTCCTTAGCTGACCTGTCTTCATATTCCTGTTTCTTAACAGGTCATGAGGTGGTTTTGGACTGTGGTCTCCAGTTTCACACAGGAAGAGCTGGCCAGGCTTTTGCAGTTCACAACTGGTTCCTCCCAACTGCCCCCAGGAGGGTTTGCTGCACTCTGTCCATCTTTCCAGATCATTGCAGCTCCAACTCACAGTACTTTGCCGACAGCCCATACTTGGTAAGTATTCTGGGGTGGTAGGGCTTTCTGCATTGCGCTTTTGGGAGTGACACCAGCTAGTTGTGGTGGGCAAGCAGTGTATATCATGTAATGTATGCGATGCTTATGTCAAACTATCTAAAAGCAGCTAATGGGGATGGTTCCCTTTCAGATCTAGTCTGAATGGAATTTTTCTTTTGCTTTCCAGTTTTAACCAGCTGTGCCTCCCTACTTATGACTCCTATGAAGAAGTGCACAAGATGCTGCAGCTAGCTATCAGCGAGGGTTGTGAAGGTTTTGGCATGCTGTGATTTTCCCTTTCCAGGAGACCATGTAACCTCTTGGCTCTTTGTGGCAAGACCCAGGTTCAATCCTCTGCTTGTTCTTCTTCCCTTCACATGGGCAATGAAGGCAAAGACTCCATGTAAAGGAATTTATCATTCAGAAGATGTCATGTGGCCTTTCTGTATCCCAAATATGTCATCAAGAGCTCATCTTTTCCCTTTTTCTCATTCTCTATTTGGTTCAGTGTGAAACAGCAGAAGGACTGTGGTGCATTCGTCAAGGATATATGGCACTTGATTTCCATGTACCCTGTACACCCATCCTTCTGTGAGAAGATCAAATTCATAAGGAGAAGTTACAGTGAGGCGCAAGAGATCTGCTGAGCTGCCTTTATTGTAGCTCTCTAGGAGGAAGAGGGAAGACCAGCATGGAGCTCTGCTGGAAGTGTGGCTCATGGGAAGCTTAAGTAACTTCCCATGTCTTGGCTCACCTCCCCCAGTGATGCTCCCTGATAGCTCATCTCACTATGACTTGTGAGAAGTGTACAGTTGTTCATCCTTTCAGCACCTGACCCAGAAAGGTTCCTGGTTCTCCTTCTCTATCTTGCTCTGGATGCTGCTGTTGCGTGTGCCACAGAGAAAAATGGGCAGTATCCACTGGAGGGAGTAACCCAAACGGGAGAACCATCTCATTGGAGCACAAGTGCTGGCCCTGACAGTGATCCTGTACTACCTCCACCAGGGTTCAGCAGCAGAAGCGTCTTTCTCCAGCAGTAGCTGGTAATGAGCCTCTGCAAATGAACTGGAAGAGGAGTTTCTCTTCCATTGAATGTTTGGCTGTTGATGTTGCACAGGAAGCTGTTCCATGCCCTTGCCTTCTTTTCCCTTCCTCAGGAGAGAGAGTATGGGCATGAGTGTGATCCCTCAATGCTGAGCACCAATGCCTATCCCACATTCACCTTCAGGGTATGTATGTTATGTAGTAACATTGACAGATCAATAAGCAGCTACAGCGTGCACTGGGGCTTGCATTTGTTGTTGGGGTGATGGTACTGGGCAGAACATGGTACCTCTGCCTTGTCATCCCACAGTGTCTTGGCTTCTACCTCTATCATGCAGCAGCCTGAGGCTTTTCTTTCTCTACTGCATTTCAGGCAGAGTGTCCAGAGAGTTGCTGGTGCCTGGAGAGCAGCTAGATTTCTGTCCTTTCACTCTTCCTACCTTCTTTCTTCATCTCTCCTTTCCTCCTGTTCCATTCAGTGCTGCTGGTTTTCCAGCACAAAATGCTAACTAGAACTTCACTCAAGTGATCACTAAACAGCCTGCACACACCATTGTCTGGCTTGGGGGGGGAGGAGTGGGCAGACCAGCATGAGAAGTAAGCTTATGATTGGGATCTGTTTTAGCTGGCAGTCCATTCAGCCCTTCCCGGGGAAATAAAGGGAAGGGAAATCTGGGAATCTTGATGAGTTCTTCAGTGAAGCAAAATTCAACAACTTTGTTTTCAACAGTCCCTTAGGCAGTTCAAGTCAAAGGCATACAGGAGCCAAAGTGGAAGAAATCTGCATTGCTACTACCTGCAACGTAAGCTTTCACTAGATGATGGAATTCCTGGATTTCTTCCAGAATGGAGTCTCAGAATGGCATCCCTGAGCTAATTTTAGAACATCATACTGGATAAAAAGTCACGTCATCCTCTTCAGTCCCCTTCTGCTATCTTCAGGCTGATCTGGTCAGACTTTTGCACAGTATGGATATTTTAAGTTAACTGCGTGCTTTTCAAGTATAGTTTAGTCAAATTGACTGGGAACTTGGGGGAAATATTCTATATCTAGAAAATATTTTTAAGGCAGCATCTTAGTCATTCTTGGGCTATGTTACTTCTGTACAGAAAAAAATCAAGCCATTTTGGTGCCAAAAAGCAGTCAGCTGAACACTGAGACTACTCAGGGGGATTTCTTTGCCTTGTGAATTTATTCCCTCATTGGCACTGAGGTGCTGTGAGGCTGCCAGCTTGAGAGTTGCCGCTCTTATACTATGACAGATCATGTTAGTAGTGGCTTTTCTCCCTTTTTTAGTGCAGGTTGCATTCTGCAAGGTTCTGACCTCCTTTGGGTGGAAAGTATGGTACTATTTTATGTCGAATTACAGCTCCTGTGTTCTCCATGCCACTACTTCACTGCTTTCTCCAGGGTCTGAGAGGAGGTGGCTGTGCTCAGCTTAATTCCAGTTGGAAGGCATAGCTTGATGTTTCCATGTTGGAGGCTTGTCTTGCTCACCTGGCTGAGGATGTTTTCAGCCCTGTAGCTATGGGCCAGCTCTGACAGTGACATCTTCCTCAGGAATCTTCTCCCTTCTTCTCTTGAGCTGGCATTTTTTTTATTCTGAAAATTAAGTAGCTGGTCATTAGGCAGACTTCCTCTACTGGAAAGAGCTCCTAAATGCTTCTCATTCATTACAGCCAGCACCCCACGCTTCCCAGCAGCTGTGAAGATGCCAAGGACTTTCTTCTTAACACAAGTGCAGTCAGAACTGTGATGGGTGCTCTTACTCAACTAAATGCATCCCCACTGTTTGCACAGGCCCCTAGCTGGTCCCATGTTGCTGAGATTCATCATAATACTTCTAAACTTGTCTCTGGCTTTACACCATTTCCCAGTACAGTCATTTTTGATGTTGCCCTTAACACTGGGAATGGGGATGTGCTTTGGTCACCTATATGCTATCTTCTGGCAGAGGCTTGTTACTTTTCTTTTGTACCCTTTATTTATTCCAACTTAGTAGAGGCTCTTCTGTAGAAACCCTTAGGATCCTGATACCATCTTAAACAGATTCTGTGTTTCCTGAAGCTGCTTTGAGGTGCAGAGGGCCTGGCTTCAGCCTGCACCTGCAGGTCATGTTGCATGTTTTTAGAAACCAGGAGCTGTGGATGATACAGATGAAATACTAGTTTCCTCTTGTGAATTTCTGACAGAGTTCAGCCAAAATTTGGAAGCCTGTGGTTGTAGTAGTTGATTTTGTAAATAGTTTGTATAATAAATAAAATATTTTAAAAGTGCTGCCTTCTCAGCTCAGTGTTCTTTCCAAGCTTTACAGAGGGAATCAGACTGGTGCTGTCCGTGGGCAAGGGTCCTCTCCAGGTCTTCAGGCGTCTAGTAGAGGTCTGCTGCACGGGGAGAAGATCGTTCTCTACCTGCAGCCTTTCAGCTAACTGAAGCCAGGACCTGTAAACTTCTGGGAAGAGGTGGGAGTCTGGGCTGGGGTTTGCAGTGAGGTCTCACTATGAGTAGGCTGGAAAATAGTCTGAAGCAGCTACTAATGCCAGAAAGTATTTTAAGGACTCTTTTACGTAAATTATTAATGCAGTTGGTGCAATTTCCTGACTCTTTGAACTGCAGGTACTTACTTGTACTGGTTATGCTTTGCTGTAGTGTCAAGAGGATTAGATGAAGCCAGGAAAAGAGAGGGCATTTGAGTCCTTTGCACCTTAAGGATTAAAATCTTAACTTTAAAATTTGAGAAGACTGCAACATGAGTCTGTGTCCATTAACTTTCCTGTCTGTAAAATGGTGAAATAGTGTTTCCTGAGCTGCAGGAAGATTTAGCCAGTCCTCAGCCAGCAGAACATTGGCTGGCTGTGTGTTCACCATATATCTACGTAGATGTACTCATGTATGAAACCAGCATCTAGCGTTGATTCTGGCTTTCAAGCCATGAGCACTAGCTAAAGAAGAGAGCAAGTGGTACAAGTTTGTGTTAGGGATTGCCTCTAACACTATTATTTAGAAACTCCTGTGGCAACAAAGTTGTCTTATGCTGGACTCAGAGATGAGGGAGGTCAAATAAATCAGTCGTGAGCCTTATGAAGAATACAGAAACTGAAGTTCTGGTGTCCCCTGGAAGTCGCAGAGGTTGTGCATCTACAGCTGCTGTAGTTGGGGTCATGGCACTGAAAGGTAGATGATTTTGCCAGCAAAACTGGCATGGACACAGTGATACACGGCGAGCCATGTGGACATGTCTTTACATGCCATGACCAGCACAACTCATGGGAAGGAGGCCAAGTTGAGGCTGTAGCTTTCAGAAACTCTATCTGTTTGGGTGTGAAGGAGACTGCTCAGCATGCTGCATTACTTTAGCATGAATCAAGTTCTAAAGTTTCTGCCTCTCTTTGCAGGATGCATGATATCATCTGGCTGCCCACATAGTCCATCATGATCATCAGTTTCTTGTGATGTCTTGGAGAGGGAGTGGTGACAGTGACCTGTTGCTGATCCCACAGCCTCCATTTATCCTGGCACCTGGTGTAAGACTCGGAGCTATGAGAGAAATTGTTCCCATGCATTTCATGCTGGAATCCTACATGCACCAGCTTGTGTCTCCAGCAATAGCAAAGAATTGCCTGATACCTTGGGATCCTTGGTTCCACACACAGCCACTTGACCTGAGATGTACCAAAATATGTTGCTTGGGAAACTGGATTATTGTGCATTCAGTTCCTCTGCTTAGCTTGGTTTGCCTCAATCGTGGAACTACAGAGAATTGATTTGTTCTGATACCTAAATGAGAAAATGGAGAAATGATGCTTGGTTTGGATAAGATCTCTTCTTGCTTTTAGAGTGTTATGGCTGAGTTGATCAGTTGAATCAGGCTGTAACTCGTGGTTCCCTTGGTGAACTACTACATTTTGTATTGTTTTGGCTGTTCTGTTACCCTCTTGTGTCTGACTGACCTGGCACATAATCACAGAAAGAGTTTGAACATGTGATTACAGGACCTATAAAAAGGAAACACTTATGGGAAACAGCAAAGCCAACCAGAATCTCAGCCTGTCTTGGCATCAGCTGTACTGTACAGAATCTGAGATTTTAGAATCTTCCTCTTAAACTCTTCTGTTTTTTTCATTGAATGCGTGAGAAACCCTAATCTGTTTTCCACAGCATGAAACTTGATTGTAGAAGGGGAGATGTTACTGTATGAATGTGTTCATTTTTAGAAATAATTTGCTATCTTCTTTTGCAGTAAAACAAAACAGCTGTAGTTGAAGTTCACCCAAAATTCCCTATCAGTCTTTTTCAGCTACCCTTCTGCAGGGATGGCGTGCCACAGAGTATGTTGAGACGTGGGCAGTTGTACACAGAGTTGGAAGTGGGGAGTGAGGCCAAAAGCCAAGTCTCTCTGCCTTGGTCTAAAGCTGCAATGAAAACAGGCATAGGAAGTGGAGCTCTTGCACTGTGTGAGGGATGGAGAAACCTGAATTGGCCTCAGGCTGCTCCAGAGTTTTCTCTGAGGCATGTGAAGGCCATAGTGAGTTTGGTTGGTTTTGGGGGGAGTGACTGCAGTGGCCAAAACCAAATTCTTCTCTCCCTCTTGAGGCAATTCTCTTGATACGTGTGTTGGCCTGTACCTGCCTCTTAATTTAGGGATTTATGCTAACATCATACTGAAGGCCTGTAAACTCATGCAATTTTCTGAATAATTTTAGAACTCTCATCCAGAAGAAACAGCCATTTGGGGCTTTCTTGTACTCAGTACCGGAAGCATGAGGTTGCCTTGAGATGAGATAGTGCTGCTTTTACAATAGTGGATGAAGAAATGCAAAGAAATACAATTCCCTGCAGTCCTGTTGGAGGATGATGAAACCAGCTCTGGGGGGCTTAAATTTGTCTGAAGAAGTGCTTTGCAGTGTAGAGGCTAGCTCAGATTTGCAGAGGCCTCTCTTGCTGGTTTGAAACAGACTCAGACCCCTACGTAATGAAAACTGGCTGCATCTTCTGTGACTTGAACAGTCAGCAGGGGTATTCAGCCTTCTCTCTCCCAGGCCCTTTTGTATTGGGAACAGCATGCAGTACACTAGTAGCAATTGTCGTCATTGTTGAAACTAAAACTTATAGGGCAAAAATGTCGCCTTGGTATCTTCTAGTAAGACATCAAATGGTTGCCTTTGTGCTCAGCCATTGAGAGCATTTCACTGACTATTTCCCATGCTGATCAATACTGTCTTGCTTCCTTCTGCTCACTCACTTCCTGTCTGTTTTCTGTCCTTTCTTTCTATCTTGTTCCCCATCCCAAACAGCCTATGGACTCTCTGTGCCCAGATGTAGCATAGCTCCATGCACAATGGGGCTCTGTTCCAGGATGAGGCTCCTTGGTGCTACACAGTAGTGCTATTAAAACCCGAGAGCTTAGTTGTAGATAGCCCTAAGGTTGTGAAAGTGGACTTCACAACCTAAGGTTGTGAAAGAGGGACTGGGCAGCTGCTGGCTGTTCTGGTAATGAATCTTCTCAGTTTTAGAAGACTTCCATGGCATTCACCCTGGTGCCCAGGTGTGCCCCACTCTCTAACTCAGCTCCGTGCTCTGAAGCCTTGCTGCCCAGCAGCCTTACGAGCAGAGCCGTGCTGCCCTGGCTGCGGGATGCTCGAGGCGCTTCCCTCGATGCAGGCACAGGTAGCCATGTGGCAGCCCTGTTCTGCCGGCAGAAAGTGACTGCGGCTGGTTGGCCACCAGAGGGGGACCGGTAGTCGACTTGAGGTGGTCCCGTTTAAGAGTAGCCAACTTCAGCTGTCTTGAAACCCTACAGTTTGGGTTACAGTTGTTTTGGTGGGGGTTCAGCAGACCTTTTAATCTAGCAAACGAGTTGGCTGGCAGATTCTCTTGCTGTACTCCTAATCCCCAAACAGGAGCAAGTGGGAAGTGAGCCTCTAGGAAACATCCCCTGTTGCATCACTCCCCTTTCCTCTTTTGTTTTCCAACAGGCAACACATTTAAAATTAATGAAAGGAAGTTGGATTTACATATATATGATTAACCTGCAGCACTCTCTCAGGAGACTCAGTGCAAATGGCTTAGTAAGAATAATGTGCTTAATGTGAATAAACAACAGCAGTAACACTACAAGATTAGATGTGCTCCCTCAGGCTTTGAGACACAGGTTAGTCATCAGTTTTCAAGGGGAGAGGGAGTTTTAATGTGTGGACCAGGAATGCAGAATTGAGCTGGTGCACAGAGAGAGCTGCTGTTCTCTTTTTAGGAGTCATTATGGCATAATGAACTTTTTAATTAACTGCAGGCACCACTAGCCTTTCCAGAGAGCCGGGGGGAGTGGAAGTTGACATGAGCTTGGATGGGTTGCAGTAGGTGACTGAAACAGTGCAGCGACTCCAGGGACAGGATGGAAAAAGGACCATTTTACCACCCTTAGGGGGCAACTCTCCTGAAGTGGTCCCTGCACAGACCAGTGCCTGCCTTTGACACACTTTGCATCAGGTTGTTTTTCAGTAGAGATGGTTGGGGCCCGCTAACCTCACACATTGCAACATTGCAGTTAGTGGTGTCAGTAGCCTTTTGGAAGTGTCTTTGAAAGATGTTCTGGGGATGTCTTTCTAGGAGCTGGCTCTGCTGTGCCTTCCTCCTCCTGGGCAGGGCTGAGCTTCAGTTCAAGTGCAAAGTGGAAGAGTGTCAGAGGAACTGCATGACAAACACATTACTTGATGCTGTGGAGCTAATTCAGGCCTGAGGCTCTGACCTTTATGGATCTGCTCCCCAGCAGTTTAAGGAGCAGAAGAAAAGGCTCCAGGTCAATCAACAACAGCAGAGGGTAGGAAGGTGGTAAAGTCATGGGACTGGTGATGTTGGGCCCAAGAGGCATCTTTAGATTCTAGTGCAGAAATGCTCATGGGTCAAAAGACACTGTTCTGGCTGAATTTCTCAGCAGAATCCCTGCTCCATAAGTGCTCAGTTTAGTGCTGGAGGTTTAGGATTGCATGAAGAGGTAGCCTATGGAGATGGATAGAGGAACAGTCTGATAGGAGGTTGTGGTATTGAAGTAGAAGTTTATGAGACTGAAGGAAACACACAGCTCCTGATGCCTTTGTCTTGTTGAACAAGGTCAAAGTGACAGCCAGCAGAGATTGAAAGGCAACAAGCACATGGCTAATCAAAGCTGTCTGCTCCACAGATGAACTGAGGAAAGCATGAACTTTCCTCCCTGGCCTCCTAAGGGCAGATGAAAGAGTGTGACATGCATGTGGATAATGAAAACATCCATGGTTAAATTAAGATGTAAACCAAACAAACCTTCCTGCTTCAGGGCCAAAGCCTGTTTCTGACAGACAGGAGTTAGGAAGGAGCTTCCTTTCTGCTTCTCTTGAAACTAGCCACTCTTCTGCACTGGGTGCTGACCTGGAGGAGTGTTTGACAGCTGCTAGCTTTAGGCAGGAAGAAGAAGGCAGAATCTGCTTTCATCCTGTCATCGATGTTGTGCTACTTAGGGTTGAACCAATTCAATACTTGAGTAAGGAGCAGGCATATCCTTCACAGAACTGGGTGTTAATGGCTTTCCAGAAAATCCCATCTAGGGGAGGGCCGCCCTCAACATCCTATTGTGTCTGTAAGAGGGGCTGCACAGAGAATGGGCTCTCTCTCCTGCCCCATGGTCCCAGTGCAGCACCTGCTGTGTTCCCAGTGGGTGTATTAATGTAGAGCCCCGTCAAATATGATAAGAAGTCTTTGACATGTTTCCAAACTGTCTAGGTGTCTGCTGTTAACCAAATTTCAGTAATGTTGTTCTGTTCACTGGATAAATAATTTCCCTTTTTGCCTTTCTGAGCTGTTGGATGGGTGTGGGGTGATGACAAAGCCTGAACCTAGAAGAGAACTGTGTTGCAGTTCCGGGGCAGGGAGCCCCACACATGTCCTAGAGCTGGCAGACTCATGGCAATGAGAGTGTTCACTGCTCTGCAAGGCCAACACCTTGCCCTTCTTGAGCCGTGAACCCTGCATGTAGGTACAAGAGCACCTGTTGTCCTCTGTGGCCTCAACCTAGCCCAAGTTAGAGGAGGGGGAGGATTGTCTCCTGAAGCTCATCCTGCGTGAGCCCCATGGAGACGTGGATGCAACTCTGGTTTCTTCTCTGCCTCCTCACTTTCATCCCGCTCCCTGCATCTCATCCTCTGCCCTGTTCTCTTCCACTATCACTCCTTCCATTCTGTTTGCCAATGCAGCAGTGGAGAAGACAGTGTCCTGATGATCTCTGGCTTGGCCTTCTCCCTTCTGCCCAGGGAGAGCTCCCTCCCCAGTTTTCTCTGGCTGCCTTTTGCCTTTCTAATCAGTCATGGTAATTTACCCTGGCACTGTTTGGCAGGGGCTGTACCTTGGCATGATGAGCAGCCAGGGTCAGCTGTCAGCCTCTGAGCCATGAGCCTAATGCAACAGAACAGATGTAAGTATTTTTTCCAAGTTTTCCCTGGACAGCAGGATTAAAGTCTCTGTTCTCAGCTGGGGTCCCCAGTGTAGTCACTTCCCTCTGCGTTACACAACACCCTATTAAGAAGAACAGCACAAACATGTTCATTGGGATCCCTTCCCCCAGCCCTACAATGCCAAGAAACAAAGGCAAGGGAGGTTTCCAAAGGCCAAGGAGCTGTTTGTTTGGTCCAGGAGCCCTGGGGTAATCCTGCACAGCTATCCCTCTGTGAAAGAGTCCTGCCACTCTGCTGTTCTCCATCCTTGTGGTGCCAGGGGTAAGAGGGGACACAGGGCATGCTGGTGGTAAAAGAGCAGTGGGGTCATGTTCTTACTTTCATCTGGCGGTGTGCAAACCTGATGTGTGCAGGGAGAAATTAGTGTGGCAGCATCCCTGTCAGGCCTGGTGTCTGCACCTGCCCACTGAGTTGGAGGCTTCTTGAGTGTGAATGTGTGCATGAGTAAACAGGCAAACAACAGGGAGTGAGAGAAAGCTCTGGGTGTGTCTTGGTGCTAGCAAATGAGAAGAGGTTAGGTGCAGTCCATGGTCCAGATGAACTTCCTTGCTTGAATTCAAAGGTGTCATGTCCTGAGAAGACTCATGACTGATCACAGAGGTACTGAGGGAGCTTACTGGAAATGGAGGCAGTGTGCTCTCCATAGATTATCCTGAAGGGGCTGGCCACAGAGATGGGCTGCAGGCACCCTTGGTGAGCAGGAGAGGGCTTCCCCAGCAGACCAAAGGGAGCAGTCAGGTCCATGTGAGCACACAGGAGGATCTGCTGCCTCTGCGCACCAATTACTTTAGTGACAAAAGACCATAAATGAACAAGAGAGTTAATTAGGTCTGCAGCAGGCCAGGTCTGGAGGCCTGCAGAGCTGAGAAATTTGGAGCAGGTTCAAAGGCATAGGGGAAGGAGAAGGCCCTGGAGCTCTGTGTAGCAAACAAAGGTTCTGCTGGTTTTCCCCCTCAGGGCACACTGAGAAAATATTAAAATGTCTCTGACCTGAAGGATGGGGGGAGACCAGGAGGGGGAGAGACCAGCTCCTGGCAGCATCTGTTTGTTCAGGCCTCCAGTGAAGGACTTGAACAGCTTGTTAATTCACTCCTTTGTCCAGCTGCAGATCCTTTGTCATTGCTAGGGAGCTCAGGGGCAGTGTGTGCAGTTGTGAGGCAGCTCCTTTGCCCTGGTACTCTGTGCACTGGATGATCCAGTGAACTGTCAGCAGGGCTGAGGAGCATGTTGCAGCTGGCCCATGTCTACTAAAATGCTCACAGCAGGTCCTTTCCATCTGCTTTGGCCCAAGAGTGACCCTTTCAAACCTCCTCTCCCTTGCAGTCGCCTCAACAGATGGTGGGAAGGCAAATGGAAAGAAAGTAGTCTCTGAAGCTGTAGCAATAGAGAAGTCTGACGCTGTGGTACCTCTCACCTCACCACTCACAGGTACTGGGTTCTTGCAGTGCCACCTAACCCCTGAGCCTTGGCCTTCATGTCCCTACTCTCACCGCCACAGAGTACCTCCTGCTCCTTTCTCTGAACCTCAGTGAAGGTTCTGGATGGCATCCAGTTGGAAGAGAGCCTGCCCCAGCTCTGTCAGCAGAGTAGAAAGGGGCACTTGTGTTATGAAGGGAGCTCATGGCATGACAAGAGCAGACAACCCCTTGTGCTCTAGGTGATGTGTTGGTGGGGTCTCAGGGCCTATGAATTTGGGGCTGGGGCTGTCCAGCTGTGTGAATCATTGCAAATCACTTTGAGCAGCCCTCTCTTGACTCTACCCCCCTTGCACCCTGGGAGTCTGCTTTGGGAGGGAGGCAGGCTGTTCTTTTCCTGCCTGCAATTGTACCAGACAGCACAAGTTCAAGAAGGTGGAATGATACACTTGGCCCACATTGGAGGAAGTTTCAACTTAGCAATGGTGTTTGGGACAACTGAATTGTGTATCACCTACCAGGCTGCACCAGCTCTTCTGGAGTCAGGACTCAAACCAGACTTGGTCACCGTTCCAGACTTTTCCTTCACTTCATTTTTTAGCAGCTTCAGATGGAAATTAAGTGGCTGGTATGTGGAGGCTTTGGAGGGCTCCTTTCCAGTTGTCCTCATTCAATCTGCCTCCCCAGCGGGCCTGGCTGGATATGAGCACTGCAAAGATCTTGGAGGGAGTCTGTGGGGCATCCAGGTTGCAGCACTGTCACTTTCCTCTCCATGTGATGGCAGGGGCTGGCTTGAACAGGAGACAGGCCCTTCCCATAACGCAAGTGAGGTCAATGCATCCAAGTACAACACAGAGGTGAAAGGTTTGCCTTGCAGAGGCAGTTCGCCCCACCTCACATTAGGTACAATGCAGGAAGCTCATGAGAGATGACCCTTCCTCCTGCAAAATACCTTGTACAGGCAGTGTGGACAATAGAGCAAGAAACAGCCTGGAAAGAAATAGCAGGATGGTGGAGGAAAGCTTGGAAAAGTCTCCAGGCCTGCAAATGCAAAGATGTCCAGGGGCCATGTGGAGGGGCTCCACTGTAATATTTGGTACCATGCCCAGCCTGAAGCTCTAGCACCATTTAGTAGGCTGGACCAGCCTTGTTTGGCTGGATGGAAGCAGTTGTCATCGTGTCCCAAGTATAATATCATTGTCACTTTTGAATTCCTCCAATGAGGTGTTGCAAACAGATATACATGTGTTGTAGCTGTACTTTGGACTTAGATTTGTCTCTGGACACAGGCAGTGATAAGTGTTAAGAGCTGTTTAGTTCCCAAATTCTTGTGTTTCTGAACTGGTTTCTAGCAAGAACAGAAGTCACAAGACTGGGAAGGAGGCTGCATTCCCCACCCCAACATGCTGATGGTCTGGAAGGGACCCCAAGGTGGTGATGCCCTCCCAGCAGCTGAGGTTAATGACCAGGCTAAGATCACTGGTAGTGTCACCTGACAACTGCTAACTGGATTTGCCCTTTTTCAGAGTTTACCTCTGGGATTTCCCTGGCAGATGCAGGGGCAGGTTTGGGTCTGTGAAGTCAGGTCCCCTGTGGGAAGAGGCTGCTGTGATTAACAACCATTGATGAATGAGAGGGGAAGGGACAGGAGTAGAAAGCTGCCAAGGCTTTAACTCTGGTGGGTACAGAGGTTCAGCTTGGTTCAGATCTGCTGGTGGTCCTTGGCCAGCCAGGCTGTTAACAAGCAAGGGGTGAGCATGGGTGATCGGGATGTGTTGCATAAGTCAGACTTAGAGTGCCAGAAAAAGCTTCCAGGGAAATGAAGTGTCTTAAGTGTCATCAGCTCTGTAGAGATAATGAGAACCAGAAAACACCAGGAGGTAAAATCGCACAGATCCGTGAAAACAGGCTTGTGGGCCTGTGATCCTCATGGATCTGTGCTGACTGCAGGGCCTGTGGGGTAGGTGGCTATGAGGGAGTCTGGTGTTTATGGAGAGGCTGTAGCATTAATCCTCTAAATCTTGAAGGCAATCAAGTCTGAAAGAAGAAAGTCCTCCTGCTATATGATGTCCCCTGTCCCCCACCCCTCCTTCTTTAGTTGCGTTGAACAGAAAGCAAGAAATGAGGGGAAGCAGCAAGGGGTAGATCTGCTATCACTGTGTTTGTGTGGTCAGTGAGAATGAGGGAGACACCCCTGTTTTGCTCTGGGCTTAGCGTCCTGACCAAGGCCCTATAACTTAGGGTTGGGGAAGCCCCTTGGGACTGGAGCTAGAAGGTGCAGATAAAAGCATTGTGTGGATCCATGGATGTCACATCCCCAGTAGTGGCACCTCCACCTCCTCTGGTGGTGACCAAACCCATTACAGAAAAGGTGGTGGATGGTCACCTGTGTTAGAGGTCAGATCAGAGTGCAGGATGCTGGAGCAGGTTGCCCAGGGAGGCTATGGAGCCTCCATCCTCAGAGGGGTTTAAAAACCCAACCGAATGTGGCTCTCTGAGCATCCTGGCCTGAAAAGGGGGCTGGACCCCTGTCTGGAGTTTCCATCCCACCTCACCCAGTCTGTGAGCATGTGGGAGAGCACCAGGGGATGCTGAAGACAACCTGCTTCCTTGGCCATGGATGGAAAGCTCATGGCTGGCTGAGGACAGTGGGAGCTCATTTCCTCCTCACTTCCACTGTGAAACCAGAGTGATAGGGTCCTTCACCGCTCCCTTGTCCACACCATTTCTTGCAGGGTTGTGGCTGGGCCCTGCTGGGCAGGATCACTTTGAGGCACAGCAGAGTGCTTTTGGAAGCCATCTGAGCTGCTGCTTCTGGGCAGTGCAGTGGTGAAGCTGGCTTGCTTCCATTCCTCCCAGGAGGAGGCAGGAGTGTAAAGCAACTGTGGAAGTTAGACACCTGGCTGTCTTTGGCATTAGGCCTGAACGGATGAGGGTGAAGGCAAGGTTATTTCACAAAATAGCGATAAAGTATCTGGTGGGGTTTTGTTTTTCTAGCTGCCTCCTTGCTGGTGCCCTGAAGGCTTGTGGTAAAGGGCAGATGTTTGCACTTGTACCCGTGCCCCAGGTGCATGCCTTCTTCTGCCCGCAACGGCTGAGTTCCCAGTCTTGGGAGAAGCTCTGTGTTGGCTGTGAGATCTCAGCCTGGATTAAGTGGCAAAGGCAAATTCTCAGCTTTGGGAAGAGCACACTTGACCTTTGCCTCTACAGAGCTATGCTCTCTCCTTCGGGAGGAAGTGTTGGCTGAGCCGCTAAACAAAGCGCTGACTGTCATGAGCAGGACTTGCCTGCCTCGGGGAGGGTGGGCCTGGGGTGGGGGTCAGATCTGTGCTCCAAGGGGGAGGAAGAGCCAGCAGACTCAGTGACATGTAAGCTTAGGGGTGACCAGCTCAATTTACTGAGAAATGTTAAGCTACGCTGCCTCTGTCAAAAATACACCATCTGGGATGGTCTGGTCAGATGGGCCTACTGGCACATCCAGATGCAAGAGAAGAATTTGTTTGGGAAGATCCAAATGGTGTTTTGAATCTCTTTCCCTTTTTTCCCAATCTGTTCTGTCATGTCTTGCAGTGCCTCATTCTGAATTGCTGCTAGCATCTTTGTAGTTTTCCAGGTCCCATTGAAGAAGTATCCAGTAGGGCACTGGGCCCCCGCATGGACTTCAGACAGTGTTATGGGTGCTCAGTGGTAGCAGCAGCTGAACATGCTGCTTCTTTCTAAGCAGTGGCCTGTGTACACCTCTTAGGCATTTGCTGCTATGGTATCCCCTTTGTTCTATGTAACATGGCTCGCTCTAGTGCCAGAGGGTCCAGCAAGGTATATGGGCACACACAGACTGGGCACGTGTGGTGGTCTCTTTTCCACTTTGTACCCAGGTTTTTAAGAGACATGTATAAGGACAAACAAATTGGCTGAGTGCAAAGCATTATAGAAATGTATTTGCATCTGCATTGCTCCAGGTATAGTGTTTGAAGGTTTGGGGTTACCCCTGACCTTCTCATCCTCATCTCTTCCCAGTTTCTTCCACTAAAATCTTCTGAGCTTGGAAGCACTTTGAATTTGTGACTCTAAAGAGGTAGTTCAATATTACTGAGACCATGTTGGGTTAGGGAGGGAAGACATTCACTTGGGTGGAGCTGCTGGAAGAATCCAGGTTTTCCCAAGCCTCCAAAGGGCTGTAAAATAGGTATAAATACATTTGCAGTCTACTGCATTGCAGATAAGTGAGAAGACTGATCCAGCTTGAAAGAAATTTCTTCTTTAGTGCCACCTTTGCCAGCTTCTGTAGATTTTTGTGCAGTGCTCAGCCACTGGTTAGCAGAGTGGTTTCTCTTTCAGGGGTGATGAAAATATAACGTGGCGGTCAGTACTGCAGGACAGGAATGTTGCCTTGACCTGCAGGTGGACCAGCAAAATGGAAGGAGCTGAAAGGATTGTTAATCACTACTGTGAACATAGAGCCAGACCACCTGAAGATCTTGTGGAAAGCAACACCACGTTACCAAAGCTCTCCTGCATACTGGGGATAGAGGTACCTCCTGCCCTATCAGCTTTACAGTTGGTCTGTGTCTCTTGCCTATGTGTCACTCACACCCTGAAGTATCAACCCTGTTTCTGTTGATGTGGGATAACTGGGATGAGACTGAAATCAGAGTATGTTACTGAATGTTTACATGGGAGGTCTGTTGTTTGCACTGATGTAAGCACTGCACATCTGAGAAACTAATACAATGAGAGGGGCTGCACACGTGAAACAACTTAGGGCAGTGGGCCATGCTCCTCCTTTAGATCTGCTTGGTGCTGACAAACCCATTAGTGGCAGCTTGATGCTGCTGCTGATCAGGACTTTGCTGAGAGCCAAAGCCCTGGAGACTCTTGGCTGCACAGGACCAAGCTTATGGAGTCAGTTACGTCCACCCAACCCATATGGTGCAGATTCCAAATCAACTTTCTGAGCACATGTAGTTTCTGGGAGATGTTTGGCTGAAGTCTAGGCTTGATACAGCTGCATCAACATGTTCTGGGGTGGGAAGGGTAGTGGATTTTACTTCCTGGTTTTCCGCCTAGAACCTTGCTGATGCAGTTTCCTGGACCACTAGTGTCAGGAAGAGGCAGTTCATTTTCTGGGCTGGGGTGGCGGGAAGGGCTCGGCCCAGCCTGCATGGGGCGTGAGAAGGGCACCAAACCATCCTTCCAGCCCAGCTGCTTCCTCCTCTAAAGGAATGAGACAGAGTTTCTGCCATACCCAGACTGTTTGGAAACACGCTGATAAACTTCCAAATGTCTATTTTACAATCCAGATGTGCTAGCCTTGGCTGTAAACCCTCATCTGAAGAACAGGTGTGCTATAATATTTCTAGCAGTGGCCCCAAAGCCAGCTGGAGGCTGGAACTGAGCAGGGGCCAAGGGGCTGGTGCCATATAGGATATGGATACTGGGGCAGAGACAGGTGAGGCAGAGAACTGTGGGTCAGCTATAGTTCACGGCAACCCAGAGTCAGACTGCAAGGAAAGAAAGGGTCAAACTGGAATATCCTTCAACCCCTACATTCTGCTTTAGCAGCACTGGATCTGTCACAGAAGAGGCTGGCCTGGTTGTATGGGTAGCATGGATGCATCCCTGGGGTTCATCGGGCTTAGTTGGATCTGTCCTGGTGAGGAGACACAGGGCTAGACCTGGCCACCAGCCTCTGTGATATTTTCTGTGGTTTGTGTCAACCTCCCCAGCAGCTCTGTGGTCTGGGAGGCACTGCAGGTCAGAGCACCTCCCTGCCAGCATTGCTGTAGGAACTGAAATAAATGAGGCACCAGCTTTGTTGGGCCAAACTTCACATGCACTTTGGCCTGAAAAGCAGGTGTCCCCCCTGGGCCGGGGAAGCTGTCTTGCTGCTGGGCCTGGATCTGGTTTCTGAAAGCTGTGCTAGGGAGAAACACAGTCCCAGGGAAGGACTGGTGGCAGCAGTGGGCTGCCAGAAAGGAGCACCAAATCTCTGCTGCGGGAAGGACAGTCAGCCTTGGGTACAGGTTGGCAGGAAGTCTGTGGATGGTGGGGATGAGGCAGGGCACAAGTTGCTGATACCACACTGCCTTAGCTACACATGGTGCTTGCAAGCTCAAAAATGAGATCCATACTGATGGCCTATTGCTCTACCCCAAAACTTGCTCCCACATAGGATTTTAGCTCCACTGGTACCTCTGGGTGATTTCTGTAGCCTAAAACTTTTGTTAGTGACATTTGTACCTTCCATAGCTCCCACAGATCTGGCCAAGCTTGCAGGATAACAGAGCCTGATTGAAAGCAACGAGGTAGGCGACACCTGCCATAAGAGCATCTGCCTTTGCTGAAAGTGGGCTGCAAGGTTGGGGGCAGTGCTGAGGAAAGCCAAAGGCTATATCGGTCCCATGGAACAAGTGGCATTGAGAGGGGCCTTCACAGACAGCACTTTCTCCTGCACCTTGTGTGGCCCTGGCCATGCTCTGTGCCCAGTCAGAAGTCTTCCACATCCCCTTGTCCCTTACAGTGAGCATAAGGCTAGCTAGTGGCTGTTCTTCATTTTCATCTGCTCCCACTTTGCACTCCTGGCTTGTGCAAGTACCCTTCCTGCTCTGTATCCCTGTCTGCCTTCCTCCTGCTCCTCTGTAGCAGGAGCTACCTGTAGACCAGCCTAGCTTGTGCAGCCTCAGAGCAGGCAGTTCTGGCCTAATGTTACCTGGGAACATTGGGAGCTCCCCACCTCCTTCAGCCCTGCCATCCTCCAGGATGTGCTTCCCTTAGCTCAGGGATGCACAGAGCTAGGCTCTGGGATGAAGAAAGGAGAGGGTCTCTCCCGCCTCCATGGTGCCAGCTGCATTCCTCGGCTGCCACCTTGCTGTCAGAACTTGCTAGCCTGGAGAGAAGACAGGTGGCCACCTGTGCTATTGGCACTGCTGTGTCCTTGAGCTTTGCAAGACTTTCTTGTCTGCTTAGATGGGCTGAAATAGGGGAAGGGGAGCGGGAAGGAAGGCAGAGGCAGAGCCTGAAAATGCATGTCAGAGCTCAGTACAGAGGCAGAGGTAATCATCGTCAGAAACAGCAGGCTTCAGTTGTCCTTGCTTTTGTCCTGAGCTCCAAACTCCTCTAGGAGAGGCAGGAGAATCATGACTGCCATCCTATTATGGACTTCTGTGCTTGGTGTGGCACTTGTCTGGGTGGGAAGTGAATGCTTCCACTTCTCCAACTCCTTGCTTTTCTCAGATTATGACCTGATGTGATGCGGCACAAAAAGAGGCTTTGCTCACCTCCTCTGCAGTTGTCCTGCATTTATTCCCTTGTTAAATTCTCATTTATCATTATTCTTATTTCCTGTAAGAGCCTGGGTGCTTTCTTAAGGCTGTATGCCATACCTATGTGTAGAGTGGGTGACAGCAGAGTCAGCATGAGGGAGACTTCTGGAACTGTGATGTCACTGGAGAGCTAAATTCCCAGCCAATGAAGTCATAACTGGTAAATTGGGTACTCAGCCTAATCCCAGTAATTACCCAATGGGATTGTAAAGTGTCAATGCACTAGTCTATTGCATGATGACTATTTAAGCTCTAACACATGCCACCTAATAATTGCCACCTTTTGCAGTTCCCTAAGATTCACTTATTAATAACCTATTAAACATCCACTTGAAATCATTGCATTATAATGAGCTGAGATCACTGCTCACACAGCCATTGCTGTGTCCAAACTGATAGGAAAGCACCTAAAACCCTATGATGGGAACAAGCCCACAATTTCAGGATGGCAGAGTAAACAAACTAATATACAGATATAACATCAGCCCCACTGATCATTCCTATTTCAGGCTCTATGCCCTGGACCAGCAAGGTGAGGGTCTTAAGGAAGGAACAACTTGCAGGAAATGAATCACTGCTTTTTAGGCAGGTTGCTTTGAAATCAGAAGCAGGAATGAAAATACTTTAATCCCAAACACTGTAGAAATGAAAGTTTGATTCAGGTTTCCTTTGTCTGGTCTTTTTGTTGTTGAGTTCAGTGTGGGAGGAGTTTCTCAGGAAGAGGTTTTTTCGCACAGTCTGGGCATTGCCTGGTTTCTTCTGTCCTCGCTGTTGGATCAACTTGTTTGCATCTATTTTCTACAGGTTGTGGCCTCCTTGGGAAGCGCTGTCTGTGAAGTTGTACCAGATTCCAGGAAGGGAGACTTTGACTGAGGAGAGCATTTCACACTCCCTGCATACCCTCAAGCTGCTGTTCCTGCTTCCCTGTTCCCTTCCAGTCTGTGACATGCTGATCTTCAATGACTGCCTCAGGAAGAGCCTCCTGGCATTGAGACCCCAGTGAAAAGGGGAAGAGAACGTTATGGAAATTCACACTATCAGGGCCCTTTCCACGCTCCCTTCAGCAGTGCCCTGACCACATGGGGAGCGTTCCCTCTTTGTGGGTCACAGCCCATACAAATGACAAGAGATTCTGCTTCCTTCTTTCCTTTACTTTCCTCCTTTTGTGAGGACAGATGACTAATGAGTGGAGCGGTTGAAGCCTCCCATCAGGGTGATGTCCTGAGCGGGCTTGCTCCTGCAGGGAATGCATAATGGAATGGATTTCCTATTCAGGGTAGCCTCTCTGCTCCTCAGGCATGCTCAGGTTTTCCTGGTTTCTAGACCCCTTTCCCCACCACATGCAGTTCCAACCACAAGTACTGAAGAATCAGAGAGGCCAGACCAACCTCTTGGGGAGATTGCAGTTGCACCATTGCAAGCAGGATTTCATTTATTATAAATAGACAGGTTCTCCTGAGTTGCTGTAGTTCTGCATGAGTCACATTTTAGCTGGGCATTTGTTGTTTTTTTTTTCTCCTGAGGAGTTGCCCAAGAGGCTCTAAATTGTACGATAGATAAATAAGGAACCAGCTGTGCTGTGCAGCCAGACCAACTAGGACCTTTCTACAGAACTAGCCCACAGCCATCTCCTCTCTGCCTCACTCTGTACTCCCATCCCTTGGTCATTGGTCCTGCTCTCCAGGTTTCTTCTTCCTAGCAGCATGTTTTTGTCTCCTCTTGTAACTCTTTTTCAGCATGCGGTCTCAACCCTTGGTAATGTGTGGACATATGTTTAGACAACAGCACAACCAAGAAGTCCAATTGCCTGGTCTGTGCCTCCATCTCAGAGATGGTCCAGAAGGAACAATAAAACCAGCAAACCTTGGCTTTCAGCTAGGAGCTGCTGGACAGTTTCTCTTCTGTTTTCTGACAACAAACCATCCCTTACTCAGCTCTCAGCTGCCTGCTGATGGCCTCCTCCCAGGGAGAGGCCAAGATGTACCCCGAAGCTCTGAGGGATGCACCAAGAGTGGGTGGAGATGGCTGGATGACCAGGCTCTGTGTATGGCTGGAGTGGCTTGTCTATTGGGCGGGAATGTCATCTTGCGTGGGTGCCATGAGTGTGCTGAGCTGTGTGTATCTCATGGCAAAGGCAAGGGGTAGGAATGCTGTCCATGGAGGATTTTCTGGCTATGTTGGCAAATTCAGAAGCTGCTTTTCTGATGCCCGTGGTTAGAGATCCTCTCCAACAATCTCTCTGCACTGCTGGCTCAAAATTATTTTGCTATCCATCTCCCCAGAGCTGCCATGTTCTCCTTCCTCGTGTGAGATGGCTCTTTTCAGAGGAGTTGTGACTTGTACCTCTATATGGCTGGCTCCGCATCCCAATTTTTAAGCCAGTGAAGCTGGCCAACCTTCCCCTGCCCTTCAGCCCTGAGCAGGGGGAGCACTCCTTCCTCTGCAGGAGCTGCAGGCAGCTTCTGAATCCATGGAATGTGTCCCATCTGCAGTGTGTTAGGGTCTGCTCGCAGCGGAGGAAGAGCACATGTGGGTTGTGAACCCTTCTGAAAAGGAAGAAAAGGGGCTAATTAATTGAAGGGATCCAGTGCCAGGAGCCACATCTGGGGGCCAACTGGCCCTGAGTGCATGGCTCCCGGGTGCTACTGCCCCAAGGGAATTGTGCAGAGCTGGTGTGGACTCAATGGATGGGGGAATAAAGGTATGAAGAGTCCTGGCCCCCATCAGCCCAGGCTTGAAGAGGCCCTTCTCCTTGTACTTTGAGGGGGCTCAGGAAGATGCAACTTATGGTCATCTTTCCAGATCACAGCCCAATTTGACCCCTCTGGCCCCATGGCTTCAATCTTCATGTGCCCAAGCACCCCACCTTCTCTGCCATAGAGCAAGTGAAAAGGGCATGCCATCAACACAGGTCACCTTTGCTCCTCTTCTCTGCAGGGTCTGACGAGCCCCTGAACTGGCTCCCAGGTCTGCCTCACTCAGCTCGGTGCCCTGGCCCTGGAAAGCATAGACATGGAGAGGTTGCTGCAAGTGTGCCTGCCTTCAGCCTCCCCTCTGATACCATGTTGGCTGCCTAGAAGGTCACACGGTGAACTAAGAAAAGTGAAGGCAGTAAAGAGCACTTTGAGCTGCCTCCCTGGAGTAGCCCTGTGCTCCCTGCTGATGGGGGCTGGGCTGTCAAACCCTCTGGTCAGCTTACTGCCCCATCCTCTGTTTGCTGCTGATCTCTCTTCCCAGGCGTGGGTTTGATCTCGGCAGCAAGCAACGCAACAATCTGCACTCTGCCTGTGTGAGTTCCTGAGCAATGAGGTATTTCATGTTTGCCTGCTGAGCCCCTACCGAGCCACATGTTGAAGCACAACCTGCACTATGACTCCCCACACACCCTACCTTTTCCCTTTACTGATTGGTTTGTTTTTGGGGATGGCCAAATATGAAATGAGCCAGAGGGCAGCTGTGCATCACTCCTGTGCCTGCAGCCCCTTGTGCCAGACAGCCCTGGGGTGGAGAGGTTGGGGGCCGCTGCTCTCAGCTGGCTCCTGCTCTGCTGCAGCGCTTTAATGGGATCAAACGGCATCAGCACATCCCTGCAAAAGCAAAGGAGTGTTTGCATGTGTGAGGCTGGAAGGGAGCTCAGTGTCCAGCTCTAGGGGGTTACTGTAAACACAGAGCTAAGCTGATTTGAGGAGATGCCAGCTCCCTGGGCCGGGCTCCACTGCAGTCAGGGGTGGCTGCAAGAGGTGCCGGGGGATAGGTGGGGGCGCCAATGGCTCTGTTCCATTTGCCCATTTCATTCCTCAGCCCCACTAGGGAGCCACAGGCTTCTGTAGCCCCACCACCGTTGGATCCTGAGCGCAGGCTCCTATGGAGGTGTTGTTCCCTAGGGCTGCTTCAAATCATCTTCTTCCCTGGAGTGAACCAGCACCTCCAAAAAGGACGAATCCACTTGTGCTCCCTGCTCTGTGGTCGCCTGCTCTAACTTTGAGTACTGCCCTCACTCTTGGCTGCTTTGTTTATGGTTTTGTTTATGGTGTTGATAATTTTCTCATTTCAGGTTTAGGCACAAGCATTCTTTCCACTACTGCATAAGAAAGTAATTAGGTGAGGATGGAAAGGACATTCTTCTTCCTCAGAACAAAGAAACAACCCATGGCTGTTACTGGCCACTGCTCATGGCATCCACAGCCATACAAGCCCCTGCCCAAGTGATGTCTCTGCCCTGACAGGGCAGATAAGCAGGCCAATTGTATCCCAAGAAGTGCCAAAGCAGCATTTCTGCTGCCCTGTAAGCCAGCTGCCAGCGCTAAGGTCAAAGCCTGAACCTACTCAGCCTCTCGTTCTGGTCACACTTGCTCACCTGCCAAGTTAGATCCCCTCATCCTCGCTTGTCAGCCCCAGCCAGAAGGGATGTGCTGAGTTCCAGCTCCACTTCAGACTCAGTGTGCTTTCAGAGGGATTCATTCCCTGTGCTTCTGCTTCTTTTCCAGCTTCACAGCACCCTGGAGGGCAGAAAGCAGTGCTCCTATCCCAAGAA
This sequence comes from Campylorhamphus procurvoides, assembly GCA_013396655.1. NCBI lineage: Eukaryota > Metazoa > Chordata > Aves > Passeriformes > Dendrocolaptidae > Campylorhamphus > Campylorhamphus procurvoides. The sequence continues at coordinate 444,307 of WBMV01001660.1, read as the reverse complement.
GGGGATGGCTGTGGTCTGAGAGAGCCTAAAAATCAGGGGCAATGAGAAGAAGAAAGATGTTTTCTAATAGGAAAGGCTTTAGGAGCACAAATGCTGGAGACTGGAGAGGAGGAACTGCAGGAGCTGGACAGACCCCTCTGCCACAAGGCTGTCTGCTTCCCAACAGGTTGGTGAGGACCAGAGGAGACAGCACCTGCAGTAGGAGAGGCTGGAGGGAGAGGATTGTCAGTGGGATGGGGTCCTGTAATGGACTGGGGGAGCCAGAGGTCTATGTTGCAGTCACCCCATACATCAAAAGGGACAAAAAAAAATAGATAGAATCATGGATTGATATGACAAATTTTAAACTCAGTGGCTGAGCTGCAGCATTTGGCTGAAGGAGCCCCTACCTGTGGGCTACTGGAAGTCATAAGGGTATATGTACCCAAAAGATCATGCTGTGGTTACAGAGTTATTTCTGTTCTCCCACAGACATCCAGTTGCAGTGCTTGGGGTCAGGATCTTGCATGAGGTGCACCTCTTGTCCACCTGAGCTTAGCATTATGAGATTGGTAAGCATTACTGCCCATAGGACCCACTGCAGGAACGCATGCCAGTGAGCATCTCCTTCCTGGGAGCACTTGTGGTGCCCTCCTTTGCCTCCTTAAGTGCAGAGATACAGGGAGAGGTCTTTTGCCACCCACCAAGCTCACCAACATTGCTGTAGGTCAGAATGAGCCCACCCCAAATAAAGGACAGTGCCTGCACTCCGATGGGAGGACTTGCTCCTTGCCTGTGATGGCCAAGAGCAGCAGAAAACTGCAGAGATGTGGCAGAGGACAAGGCCATGCTGATGTGTGTGGCTGAAATGGGATTTGTGCAGTGCCCCGGTCTCCCTCCTCCTACTCTTCCCTCAGTATGTCTTTCTCAATACATATAAAGCAAAGCAATCATGTCAAGTTCTCCCTCAACATTTTGGTACGCAGATGCAGAGATGGATGGACATCTACTCTAAGCTGCTGGGATATGTCTCCTGAAAGATCTCTCTTAGCTGAAAGACCTGGAGTTTTCAGGCGGGTCCTTTTCTAGCCTGGACCTATCCAAGGAAGTGTATAAAGCATTGAATTGGATTGAGGTGATCTGAATGCTCTGCAGCCAGGGTGGGATGGCAGATAAGGTTCTTCCCATCGCCGCGCCTTTCTCCTGTGAGATGCGATCCAGAGTAGCGAGAGGGCTAGCGATGCTGACGCAGCTCCAGAAGTCCCCAGATGGTGAGGGGCAGCGGTGTATTCCTTCGGCATCCGTGTCTCCTGCTCCATGCACCCCACACCCTGGGCTGCTCCACCTTCCCGGAGCGTTCCCAGTTGCGGCCGGGGCCGGCGGGTCGCTGCGGGCCGGGCTGCGGGGCAGACTGCGGGGGCTGCGCCGAGGATTCCGCGCCGGCGGCGGCCGGGTCTCCACGGCCAGGCAGGGGTTAAGGCTTCTCTGTTGTAGTTTGTTTCCCTTTGCCAAAGTGGGTGTTGCTGGAATGTCTCCTCTGCTAAGGAGGGGGGCCGAGCCGTGTCCTCTGGAGAGGGGGGATGTCAGCATCAAAAAGACACAAAGGGGGAGGTTTCCAAAAATAAAACCCTCCATCCCCTCCAGGCGCTGCCAGTGCCAGAGGCAGGAGCGAAGGTGCTCGGAGCTGCCTGTGGAGCGCGGGAGCTCGCTGGCAGCCCGGCGAGCGCGGCCGGCCGCCCTCCTCCTACTCTCCTCTTTCAGGGGCCGCCCGGCAGCCCGCGCCCCTTCCTCAGCACTGCTGTCTGCGCCCCCGGTCCCGCTGGGCGGCAGGTCGCGTCGGAGTCCCGGAGTGGGATGGGGCGGTGAGCGGGCGGCGGAGAGCCGGCGGTCCCCGCTGCGCCGCGCCCGTCGGGGGATGCCAGCCGGGCGCTGAGCGCTGAGCGCCGGCCGTCTGCCCCTGCCACCGGCGGACACCATGCGGGGCGCCGCCGTCAGCCTCCTCCCGCTCACCTTCGCCGTCCTCGTGGGCNGCCGAGCGGCAGAGGGAGGATGGCGGGGTAAGTTCTGCGGCCGGGGGCATTCTGCTTGGGGGCGCGTAGCGGGAGCCCCGGTGTTCCTGGCGCCGGGGAGCCCCGGAGAGGCCACGTCCCGTTCCGAGCCCCGTGCTGCATCCCCTCTTCCATCCCACGGGCGCTGCGGGCGCTGCCCCGTCCCCGCTGAGGATATCGAGACGGTCACGGGGGTGATGTGCGGGGGCCCGGGCCGCGCTGCCCCGCGACCGGGACCGGAGCGGCGTAGGAACCCACTCGGCGCCCGCTGGCCCGCATCGCTCCCGCCCGCTCGACGGTGTATGTGCGTCCGTGTGCACGGACGCGGGGAGCGTGAACGGGAGCGCGGCTCCGGGCCGCCGTCTGCCAGTCGTGGCAGTCCGTGGTTCGGGAGTGTGCGGATGTAATGCCCATCGCCTGGCACATCAGGGCTTTGGCTGGCCGCACAGCTGCGGGGGAGCGGGCAGTGTCCCCGATGCCCCTGAGGCAGCCCATGGCTGTTCTGAGAGGCGTGCGGCGTGAATGACTCCCGAGGAAGATGTAGTATGACTATGGTGCTTTGAGTGATGGAGAGGCTGGAAAGGCTTGCTTGGCTCAGAGAGGCAAGGCTGGCTGCTCTTGCTGCAGGTACCTGGCCTCTTGGCTCCGTCCGCCCATAATGGGCCCCTTGTAAGCACTCCACGCCGCAGCTTCCCATGGCTTCAGCTGGCTCAGCTGGAGGAGGCTTCCTATGACTTGCCTGGCAGGGCTGCTTCTAGCTCCAGTCTCTGGCCACAGCTCTGTGGAGGTGGAGGGGATATCATATGGCGAGGCCAGCTGCTCCATTGTGAGGGGAGTGAGCAGGACGTCTGGCGCAGCTTAGTACCCTTCGGCTCTGGGCCCCCTCCTCTGCAGTTCCCTCTCTGCACCTCCATGGCTCCTTGCCCTTGGAGATGATCTCCTCTGCCACCTGGGAAGGACTGCCAAAACCGTCGCGCAGGAGTTTGACCCATGTGGCAGCATGGCTCCTCTCTCCATGTGAGCCCTTCTAGGGGGATAACGAGGGCAGGCTCTGGGCCTTCTGACATGGACAGAAATGTCTTCTGCTAATAACGGGTGGGTAGCTTCTCTAGAACAGAAAAGGTGTCTCTGAGTTTTCTCTCTCTCATACTCATCTCCGTGCAAAATTTTGAGACAGACATGTTTTCTGTGCCACTCTGCATTTTTCCTTCAACAAATTCACAGAAGCACCAAGTTTTCTGTACTTCCATTATGTTTCATTTGTAAAGTATTTATTATTAACAGCTAGTCAATGGCATATAGGTCCTGAGCTTACCCAGACCGTTATCTTGGCTTGTCAGCCACCCACAGTGAGAGTATTGGAAAGCTCCAATTCAGCTCAGTCATTTGAACTTTTTTGGGCTCAAAAAGATTTTACCCTTTCTGCAACTCAAGTGTTGTCAGTGTTGCTTTAGGAACATGTGGCGATTCAGTTGGATTCGAGTCATCTGATACATAGCACGTTTCTTTTCAATTACTTACCCTGAACAGCCTCTACCAGATTTTCAGACTGCAGCTGCCTCTGGTGACAACAGCTGGCCCGAACTTCTGTCAGGAGCACGTGGGCAGCCTCAAGGTTCACGCAGTGTTCAGAAGAGTGCTGAACCTCTTTGCAAGTGTTTTTCATCCCTCCATCAAGTGTGTAAACAGGGATGGTTGATCCAGCACTTGCACACTGTTTACCTGTTTATCAGCTGTATCAGAGACTGCCACTGCCTTCAAGCTTAGAGTAAGAAAGAGCTTGTCCTAGCGCTGTGTTCCTCATGGAGACTGTGCTGCACTTTCTGCCTCTGCTCTGCACTGGAAGATATGGAGAGACAGAGCTTTCTCTGATCCCCAAGCACTTCAATTCTGAAAAGTGCATAGAATGGCTTTCTGTCTGTTCTGGGGTCCAAATCAGGACTTTTGAAGCGTCTCTGTAACCTACTGTCTTTGGAGCTTGTGAGAAAGCCTAACTGAAATAATTGTCCATGAGTAACTACATGGTGTTGCTTCTCATGGAAAGCTAGCTCGGCTGCCTCCAGCCATTCTGCGAGACTGCATCCTTCCACCTCATCCATCTTCGTACGCCCCTTGCTTCACCAGATACATTTTCATCCAGGAAACTCAGGGCCCCTAAAAAACTTAATTTTATGATGTTTCATTTTTTTGCCAGGTGGGATATTTTCTGTTCTGCTATTTACACTGAACTCCTGCTGCCCTCTGGTATGACAACCTTCATTTTCCCCTACCCAGGTATCTTTGCAGGCTGCACTAAACCCCGATGCTATTTATTTATACAATTATTTTGGCTTAAAATATCAACTCCTCTGTGGGCTGCCTTTCCAGATTTCCCAGTCAGAGTTCTTTGCTGGTACCTCCAGGAGCCTCACAGAGTTTTGCTTAGTTGAAAACCATATCTGTTGGTACTATATCCTTTTCTGGATAATTATTTGCTCACTTTGTCTGATCACTGCATGCCCAAAGTTGAGTTCCTTTCCTGGGGACTCTTTGTATCTGTCTGCCACCCTGCTTATGTCTGACCTTTTTGCAGGTGCAACTTGCTCAAACACTTCCATGAGTGTGTCCAGCCACAAGTCTTGCAAGAGCTAGGTTTTGATATTTTCTCCCGAAGACTCACTGTGAGGTGACTTTTGATACCACAGCAAGCACCACAGAAAATTACTGACTTCTGACATTGAGTGAGGAAAACAATTCAGCCCCAAAATCATCAGTGTTTTGCTGTACTCTGCTTAACTTGCAGGTTTCTCCAGGCCCCCTGACTAGAAACATTTTCTTCCCAAGTCTCGTGGTGTAGAGAGCTCCCAAGCTGACACATGCCAACTATGGCTGTACTCATGTAGTGGGTGCATCTCTAGTTTGGACTGGCCAGTCCTGCTGGGAGGACACTGTAGGTGCCTCCCTCTACTGCTTTGTCCCTTGGGATGTGACCCCCACTTTGTTCCTCGGCCCTGTGGCTGGGAGGGTGAATCACAGTGGTGATCCTCAGGAGATGTATAGGAAATCAGAGGAAGGTGGGTAATGGAACAGTAACCCAGGGAAGGTTCTACTTCCATTACTTGCCTGGACAATATTAAGGGGCATGTGAGACTCCCCAGGTAACAGGTTGAGAATCCCACAGTGATTTTTTCTCCCTCTCATTTTCTTTATCTGCATTCTACACCCAGTTCACGTTTAGTTGCTGTCATAGACACCAACCATGGCTGTATAGTCCTGCTTTACCCAGGCTTTGTGGCATACAGGTTCTTGTGTATAGGACTGCTTAGGAGCGGAGGCAGTTAATGCTGATGTGGACTTGGCAGAGGGTTTTCAGTGATTCATCGATGCCAACAGCCTTTCGCTAATGTTCTTCACTGGGTCTGACTGCAAATATTTCATATGCAGTTGGATGAAGTTCACTTTCCTGCAGAAAGGCAGACCTGATATCTGATTGTCCCCCTGGCCTCCTGCGAGGATGCTGTAAGTGGCCTGAATAGAGTCAGCATATCTGGCAGCACAGAGTTCTGTGTGAAGTCGAAAGATGAAGCATCGATTGCTGTTAAAATAAGCGGTGAAAAAAAGGTTCTACTGAATGCTTCAGAAACAGTATGTGATCATTGCTGAGGCTGTGCACATGCTGAAAATATGTAAAAGCCATGATCTTACTACCGTTTTCTTGTTTTCCTTCCCCCTAGTGCCTGTTATGGTTGTTTGGCTCTTGTTTGAGATAACACTGCAAGAGCTTGCAGGCTTTTCCAATTCTGGGTACCTCTGCATAGTAGGGTTCTGGTCCTGACGGTGGCCTCTGGCCGTAGCAGCAGAGAAGGTGATAAGGGTCTGCCTTGCGGCAACTCCTTTGCCCAGGGTGAAGTTCGTGCTGGTGCATCCAGTCAGAGCAATGAACGGTACTTCTGGATGTAAGGAGGCTTCATGGTACTGGCTTCAGCTCTGTGAGGAGTGTCAGGGAGATGTCTATCCCAGAAAAGGGGCAGGTCTGTGAGTAGCACCTGAGAGCTCCTGTGTACCAAGCTTTCACAATGTGCCAGGGATTATACCTGGGTGCGTGCTAGCCACAGAATGGGCAGCAAAGTTGGTTTGCAGTTGCTTACTGCTGCCTGTGCTCTTTGGAAACCTCAGGGTTTCCTGGCACTTGAGGCAGGAGCTGAGCTGTGGATCCAATGCCCCACTCTGCATTTTACCAGAAATGCACTGAACTATGCCATAGCGCTTTCTCTGGCACTGTGGGTATTCATCTGTCTGAACTATTCAATGCCCTTTCTCTCCAAAGAGGAGAAACTGCCTACTGCAAATGGTCCTCTCCAGTCTCAGCTGGGCTGAGGAGTATTTTGAAAGGTGCCAAGTGGCCCGTGAGCCCTGTAGCAGTACAGTGGTACAAGCAATCAGGTCCCGGCACCTGTAAGCGTTCTCAGAAATGTTTCATTTCCTAAGATATGTGCTAGCTGACCTGGCCCTTAGGAGGGTAAATACAGTAATTGACCTATTCCACTGGTAAGGAGACAGAGATAGGAAAGAGAGAGTATTTGCTGAAGGCTTGTTTTGGCATCAGTGTCAGGGCTGGGAATGGAACAATGTGTGGAGTGTGACCTAGTTTGAGGTTCACTGGAACTTCAGCTTGGGAAACTCATATGAGGATATGTCTTCCCTTCTTCTCTGATTTGGGATTGTGTTGAGTTTCTTTCCACCTGGGAATGCTGCTGACCCCTCCACGTGCCCACCCATTCTCTGGTCCTTCTGCAGCCCAGGCTGCCCTGGATGTGAGAGTGAGAGTCATGCTCCCATTTCCTTACTGCTGTGCTTCTGGTTCTGAGGGGTGGGTAAGCAGTAGGCACATAGTCAGGTTGTGCAGGTGATGAATGCTTCAAAATTATGAACGTGGCTTTGGCTTACATCACTGTTAGGTCTTCCAGGGGCTTGGTGTATCATAGCACCCAGCAGGTCCCTTTGCTGGGCATCTCTGCCTGCTACCTTCGAGGCCTTTGTTCCCTGTGTGATGAGGGGTGATCAAGGACTGCTTGGTGTCCACAGGGAGCTCCTCAGCAGTAATCCTATAGTGGTCACACCAGACCTGGAGGGACCCTGCTATTTTTTTTGTTCTCCCAAAGGAATGCTGGGTGAAGAGGCTCAGGGCTGGACATGCCCCGCAGATGGTTCATGCTTGAGTCACGTTTTTTCCCAAAGTGTTGGTCGTGGCGTGTGCAGAAGGACACATGTAGCTGGGGGCCACTGCTCTCTCTCAAGCACCATCCCTCAGTGTTGTAAACATGCCGTGCTCCTTAAACCTCACAGGATTCATTCTGAATTCTTTGTGAGGCAGTAGAAACCACATGGTGTTCAAGCCATGCAAATGACAACAAAAAGCTTTAAGTAGAACCAGACATGCTCAGGACCATGTTCTATGGAGCAGAGCCTCCAGTAGCTATTTTCCCACTGCTGATACTCTTGCTTACCTGGGTCCCAAGCTCTGTAAAGTCCTGCCCACTGGGCTTTCATCAGGAAATAGCTGTAGTTCTTTTCTACTCTCCAGTACTACCTCTGTGTTGTTGCTTCCAACTGCTCACTTCCAGTCGTGGAGGTTCTCCCTGCCTCCATCTCTTCACATCCTCTCATCCAGGAGGTAATGGAAGGGATATTCCCACCCAGGTATTCCTTCTGCCCCTGCCTCTGAGGGCATCCCTGCCAAGTTGCTCCCCTCTGCACATGATATGCTGTCCTCCCTCTGGCATGCATGTGAGAGATGTAGATAAAATTTGAACTTTAATCCCATGATGAACTGTGATGCAAGGCCAAAGCAGCTTTTCTGGAGAACGTAATTACTTTGCCTACAAGAAACATGGAAGAATGGGAGCTGTGAGAGTGTAAGCAAAGTGCTTATGCTGCTGCTTGATGTGGAGTACCTCAGTAGACCTTGATTCCCAAAAGACCTGCTCCAGCTCAGTGGTTTTCTCTTTTTACTGACCAAGACATCTTTAAAAAGTTTAAGGCCTTGTGGGCTCTTTTGCAGTAAATAAAAGAAAGTTTGCTTTCCTTGGTGCTTTCTGGGGATGTCTTAAAGAAGAGACTCGTAGATCTCTCTGGGTTGACAGATGAAATACTGAAAATCAGAGCAGGCAGAGCAGATACGAGTGGATGCTAGAATTACTGTCACTTGTTCTGCTTGCAGGAAGTCACACCAAGGGAATTGAAGTGCTTTCTCCCTATAAAAGTCTGCCCATGTTAATAACATATTGATCCTGGATGGCTGGGTAACACTTTAAAAATACTGTGTCATCTCAGAGCACTTCTCCTTCCCACATGGAGCGATTGCAGTTCTGCAGGCAGCTTCATTCATGAGCACCAGAATGATCCTTGGCATACCTGCCACCCACTGTCCTTGGCTCTCCTAAAGCGTGAGCCCTGCAGCTTGAGCTCTGGCACTTCTGTAGTCTTATCTCATGCCATGGGGATGCAGGAGTCAGGAGGATTCCATTTCAGAGCAGGATCATCTTCTGACCCTGCTGTGTTCATGTTAAAGTCAATCCAAAAGACAAATGTGCATGTTTCCATGGTTCCTATAAATTCTGTCAGCAGCTCCAGCTACCTTGTCCAGCATTAGAAATAAACCATACTCCTCACTTAATTTCCAGAGGCTTTCCAGCACTTTCAGGCTGTCTATTTCTAACTTTTCATCTTTTGATGACTGTGCTTTCCCATCTATCTAGACATGCAAAAGTTACCTATTCCCAAAACTTGCCCTCCATGATGAGTAACACACTTGGAGTAACTCTGGAACTTGTAATTCCTACTCATTATAGACATGTAAATACGAGATGTGACCAGAGGAAGCATTAGCTGCCTGCTTGGGCATTGCAGAGCACCTCTTAGAGGGCCAGCACTGTCTCTACTAGCTGTATGTTTACAGTGATCACTACCTGCAAACATATAAGAAAGGAGAGGTGGGGAGTATGTAATTTATGTCAAGGCAGTCAAAAACTTGCTGTAGCACAATCCTGGATTTAATACCCATGGGTATGATTTGAGCATCTTGGAATTAATGTAATGCTGTGCACGTTAGATAGACACAAATTTCATAGCACCTGAGAGTCCCCAGCCCCCGGCGTCACTGCACCAGAGGCACATAACAAATAAAGGACTAGAGTGCTTGCAAAGGGAGAACAAGCTGGGGAGTGTCCAGAGCGACTGCTGGCGTGCAGTCCCTTCTGGGGCAGGGTTGAGCAATGAAGAGCAACAGGCGGCAGCATTTAGGTGGAAAATGAAGTGTTTTCTTCTGCTGAAGCAGCTTGGGACATTTGCGGAGGCGAGATGCTATGACCAAAGTTGGAATCAGGCCCGATTTACACCCCAATACCATGAAGAGCCATGAGATCTGTAATGATCACAGGCTGTTGGCCTCCAATTGCTCTCAGGAGGAAAATGGTTCCTCTGAGTTTTGTGCCAGGAATCCAACATAATGCCAGTTCAAAAGGGAGATACTCTCTGAGGGATTGCTCACACTGCAGCATTCACATAGTCCTTGGGGGTTTCTTTTCCACGCACTTAAACAACTCAGCCCTTGTCCTGTTGGTTTTGATCTCAGCTGCTGGTCCATCTGGAAGGAAATATCAGATGCTGCAGGAAATAATTTTATGGGTGACTCAGAGGTGCTGGCTGCAGTGAGACCTCGACTTCCCCTTCTCCTAACCACGCTGCTTTGTCTCTCCATTTAGGCCAAATGTCTGTGGCAGACAGTGTTGCCCAGGATGGACCACAGCTCCAGGCACAAACCGCTGCATCAAACGTGAGTATGAGAGTCTCAGCCAGTGCAAGTCTCGTGGTGCATCCCTAAAATGTGCTAGAGTACTGCTGTGGCCCCACACATGTCCCCTGCACTGTGGCAGGGAAGGAGATCGTGGGGTCTGTGGCTGCAGCCTCCCTGTGGTGTTGCGAGGCTGTGGGTCAGCTCTTACTGTCTGCTGGCAAAGTCTGAGCATGCTGAATAATTGTGGGTTCACTTCATTATTATTATTAGTGTCCATCGCAGGCAGGATCTTGTTAGGGCAGGGCAGTGCAGTGGCACATTTATGGGTGAGTTTTGAGCCTTAGGCTCTCACTTGTCCCGCTCGGAGCAAAGTCAGGTCTGTGAAAGTCCCAGTGGCTGAGAACCAGCAGACTGGGGCTGGGCTCATATGGATGAGAGCTGCTGATGCTGGGGGAGAAATCAGAGCTGCAAATTATGTGCATGCTATTAAGGAAAGCAATTAATGGAGTTGGCACAAGGGCTGGGATGGGTGGGGCTGGAACACAGAGCAGCACATGGGTTGTGTAAAATGGTGGTGGGGTGCAGGGCACTCATGCAGTGCAAAACTGGCTGGCCAGGGTCCTCCTGCCTACCCACAGGGGGAGTAATAAGTGTTCTGCTGCTCCAGACTGCCCTGGCATAGCCCTGGGGGTTGAGCTCATTGTGGGCTCCCTGACCCAGCACTGGAAGGGAAGAGGTTTGGGTAGGTGCAATGCATACCAGAGTCAAGTGAGCTGTCATCTCCATCCCCAGTGGCTTCAAAGCCACGGACCAGCCCCCACTGTGACCCCTGTCCCTGAAGAACAGGGCTGCACCACCCAGCCCACCTGTGGGCCTTCCCAGGGGACTGCTGCACTGTGCACCTGCCTGGTCCCAGAAAGCCGCAGGGCTGCCTGCAGTGCCCGGTCAGCTGGCAGGACAGGAGCACAGGCTTTCTGGATGGGAACACCCAGCCCAGAATAGCTGAGAGCATCTGCCTTCACTTGAGGGGCAGCAGCTGCCCAGATGTTAAGCAGGGAAAGAGGCTCAGCTTTGTTTGCTGCTGGATCTCACTGTGCTTTGGCCGTGCTAGGGTAATTGCATTAGCGATTGCTGTTTGGGAGCAGGGGGCCAAGGGCTGACTCACCTCCCTTCTCCCTCTCCCCCCTGCCGACAGAAGCCAAACGGTAGAGAGCGTGCTGTGCTGCCAGACAGCATCTGTAAACACAGAGCGGGGCCAGCCATGGCAGCATCTTTCTCTCATTAGGGATTTTGGTAGGAGCAGTAGATCTGGGCTTGCAGCCACGCAGGCTGCCTAGCAATTGCTCAGGTGCTGGGCCGTTGTTCCCAAGGATTCATTAAAAGGACAATGTGAACATGATCAGGCCTGACAATGTCCCCTTGACAGCGGATGGTAAATCTCAGGCAGGACCTAGGTGGAGACTGGTGATGTGTAAACATAATTTCATTCCCAGCTACCTCCCTCTCTGGGCTTTTCTGGTGGAGCTCAAGCTGCTGGAGATATTCTGCTGTTTTTAAAGCTGCCAAGGCAAGCTGGACAGCCCATCCCAGTGCAGTTAGTTCCTGCACTGTAATGCTGTTTAATGTCTGATCTCATGGTCTTTGATATGTGGCATATCAGGGAAGTTATGATAGAAATGCAGCCAGAGGGAACCTCTAAAGAGTGATGAAACATGGAAAGAATTGGCATTCAGGTGTCAGACAGGACCTTAGTTTACAAGGAATTGAGCCTGAGTACAGGAGAGAGGATAGGCCAAACTGTTGCCATAATCTATCTCCTCTCACCTACCAAGCATGGTGATTTCTTCCTTGACCCAAGCTTTTCTAGAGACTTTACTGTGCCAACATCCCTGCATATAACTGAACTCTAGCCATAGGGAGGTCTCTAGTCTTTTGGTATGTTTCAGCTTTGAGGACCAAAGTGCAGTGAGGACTTGTGAAATTGTCAGACAGTCCGTGACTGGGAAGATGAAGAAGAGCAATTTCTTGGGGACCACAGTATCTCCTGGGAAAGTGGAAGTGAACTAAGGGAGTTTCGAAGGAGATCTTGCCTGCTTGCAGTGGGCTTGATTTCTGCCCACAGGCTGCCAGGTCATCACACTGAGCTGCATAGAGGGCATCCTGTGAGGCTCCAGAGGTCTTCTCGCAGAAGTAGACATTAGGCATAGTGAGCTACATCTGAATGGGGCCTGAAGAGTTCATCCAGCCTCCTGCCTGTTTAACTTCTGGAGTGAGACTCTGGCCGTTATGTCCTTAATTTGGTGGAGAAGACACCTGTTTTCACAAGCTGGCCAGAAACTCCCTTGCACTGCCTGTGTTTTGGAGGCTGCAGTGGCTGCAGTGTACACCTGTCAGTAATTTAGCTGCTGCCTGTTAGTTCATAGTCTTTCCCTTCTGCTTTAGGAGCAAGGGAATCCTCTTGCTCAGCCTCCCTATATTAGTTTATCAGCCTCTACTTTCATGAGAATTATTCATGATGGGTCTTTCTTGCTTCTGAAGGTAGCACCCCAGTCTGGGATGTGAATGCAGAGTGTGCTTTTTTTTCTGAGATGAATGTTTTAAAGTTTAAAAGAAACATTTTAAGCAGTATATTGGGAAGGACTAAATAAAGTAATGCATGTTCTAATCTTGTACAGATGGTCTTGCAGTTAAGATAGTGAAAAAAGTGCAGGGATTCCAAGCTGAGTCACTGGCTCTGCTGTGTCCTCACAGTGTGACTTCAGACAGTCACATTAACACCTGGGGCTTTTCTGCATCTGCAAAATGACATTTACATGCTCTTTTCTTTTGTCTTTCTTCTGTACAGAGGCTGTAGGGATTTTTGATCCCGGGCTGTGCTTCATTGAAGTCTTGTTTTCTCTCTGTTATTCCTGCATTGGTGTCGATCTACCTGCCTGTCACCCTGCATAGATCTCACTTGTGTTAAATTGTCCATCCCTTCTGGGTGTGCGCTCGCTGTCAGAGCTATAACTTAGAACTGAGTTGACATGCATAACTGTTCCATGAGAAAGTGGACTAAATCACTCCAGTGGTACAAGTCTTTGGGGACCTTCCCAGTTTTCCTGTGGAGGGCCTAGCCAATGGACAGGTTCCCCAACATTTAAATAGGACTGAGCAGGAGCTGCTTACAAGGAAGATCTACACTGCCCTCTTAGATGAAGAGCATGTGCAGAGCTGCAGGGACTCAACTGAATGTCACCTTGAAACGTCATTGATCAATCCCAGGCCAGGTGTGCCTGCAAAGTGATGGGATGATGAGCTTGGTGGCATTCCTGTCTGGTGGTCCTGCCTGCCTGGCCTAACTGGGTGGTCAGAGCTATGCTGAGGTCCTGCCTGTTGTATGACCTTGCTGGGAGGAGTTGCCTCATACACTGAAGACTAGACAGCACCAGACTTGATCTGTGAGGGCACTACTAGATGCCCTTGAACAAACTAGGATTGCTGCTAGTGATACCTCAGCAGTGCTCCAAGTCTCATCATTTTATTAAGAGTTTTGAGATGACTCTGTGTTTTCCCTAATGCCCCAGCTCCTGGAGCAGGTGATTACATGAGACTAAAGTGACAAGAAATGATTGGCTGTCAACAGCAGCTGTTTATAGTCCCCACAGCTAGGGAGCAACCTTCTCAGATTAACCCCTGGTTCAGAAACCAGAAAGCAAAAAGAAAGATTCCAAGTATGTATATATTTTTAACCTTCTTGTTTCTTCAGTCCGTATTACAGTTTTGGGGGTATGATTGGTGATTTCACACACTTGTCATTGGCAGTGCTGCCGCTGACTGATCTGCTCTCCTTTTATCACATAGCTGGACTGAGTGAAAACCAGTGAATTTTAAAGCTCTTTCAAGTCCTTCCCGAGTCTGTAAAAGCAACCAGAAGGGGGATTAATCTGGAATATTTCAGCCAGGGCAGCTCCCCACCCATCCTGCTTGAGGAGGCCAGAAGACTAACCCCATTCCCTTCTTCCTTTTCTCTGTATCAGCTGCCTTAGGGGTTTTTAAAAGTGCCTGGTCACTTATCATTGCTTTCCTGCTGAAAGGGCACAGCCTAACATGACTGTGAACATTGTTGGTAGGAGAGGTTGTGAGAACTGCTGTGGTTCCAGGTCCCAGCATCGTGCTCTGCAGTATTTCAGCATGTGAAGCGGTTGTTTTCAATGGCAGGCTTCCTGGACTGGTGGCCTTTGTTAAAACAGGCATTTATTGGGAGATAACAGTAGGGACTGGCAGCCTATTTAAATCACAGCTGAGTTTTGTATTATAAATTACATCAACTTCTGGAGTGCCAGACTTCCCAGAGACGGTTAATTCCTGCCTGACTAGCACCTTGTCTCTGTTCCAGAGTCTGCAGCGTTGGCTGATTTATTTTACTGGGGGATTTCATCAAAACCTCTGGCTTTAACCTCTACAGCCCTACGTGACTTGGGGTCTCCTTTTCCTTAAGGTCTTCCTCTCTTCTTGAGTGTTAACATGGTAATGAATGTCACATGAAACATTCCAGTGAACGTATCCCAGATCTAGTTAGGAAAAGCTGATGGCAGGCCATTTTTGTGATGAGGGAAGGAGACTGTACTGCTGTGAAAGGATCTCAAGTGTTTGCACACAGACCTCTCTCACTTGGTGACAGCAGGATGATGTGTGGATGACACACAAGGGTATTGCTGTCTGTATGTTTGTTGCTCAGAATCGGTGTTTCTCACAGGTGTGCTTGGATCTCATGGGGATGGAGAGCACAGCCAGAGAGGGTAGGACATGCTCATGAAAGCCCAGCAGCTGTGTGTGAAGGTGATGGGATGTCAGATGCTCCTGCAGCCTCCGTAGGGCAATGCTTCTGGAAAAGGGGACTTCAGCAGAAGCAGTGGCTGCACGACTTGAAATCCGTTCATGGGGCTTCCACGTGGCTGGAGGTTAATGTCCGCTTTATGTTGTCCAACAAGGTTTCATTACCCTTTGACCAGCTGGCCCCTTTTTTCTTTCAAGAGCAACACTGTTTTTCAGTGCCTTTTCAATTACCCTTGTTCGGAACAATGAGCCCCATCCTACTGGGGTGAGCTGTGGTTTCCTGGCTGCCACTGGCTGGGTTATAAACCCAGTTTGGCATCTGTTGACTTAGGAAGTGTTAGGGTCCAGTGTATAATTAATAGCACTTTCCTCCCAGGGCGCAAACTGAAGCTGATGTGCTGTAATTAGGAACACACACAGGCTCAGAGGGTGATTTAGGCATAAGGTTAATGAACTGTAAGTCCCCATAGCTGTGTAGGAATTTGAGCACAGTGACTCCAAAATCAGCTGCGGAGGGAAAGCTGGAAAGCTCTGGAGAGGACAGGCTGGGGGCACTGTGCAAATCAGACTCCAAAACAGACTAAAGATAACATGCAATCCCTTGCTTTGGAATTAAGGACCTATTCCTGCCTGGAGCACTATAGGCAATGCAGGAGGCCATATGGTCTCTTCAGGCCATGCTGCTCGTTTCTGACCTTTCTGAAATGAGTATTGTTGGAGAGGAGCTCTGCAGAGACCAATGTGGAGAATGGGGGTGACCTTGTGTTAGGGATCCACAGCAGCAGTAACACTGGGACTGTGAAGGTCACCTGCCTGCAAGGAAGGTCGTGGTTGTGCTGCCCCAGGTGGGTGTCAGCACCATGGGCCTGAGTTCTGTGTTTACTAACCACCTTTCTGTGTCTCCTCAGCTGTCTGTGACCCCCCATGCCAGAACAAGGGCTCCTGCAGCCGTCCTCAAGTCTGCACCTGTCGCTCAGGCTTCCAGGGCTTCCGGTGTGAGGAAGTTGTTCCTGAGCAGGAGTACCACCCGCCTAGTGCCGTTGCTGCCTTCCAGCCCCACACAAGCTCCCTCCGGAAGAGGACCAGCACGACGGGGCGAGATGCCTCCCTGCAGGGGGCTCGGGTGCCCATCCTGAGACATGTCCCAGCTGCGTAAGTCAACTCTGGTTCCTGGCACGATGCTTCCTGAAGTCCTCAGGCAACTAGCACTGTGCTCAGTTGGGCCACAGCCTCTGATTCATGAGACCAGGCAACTTGGATCTCAATGGCAGCTCTTCCTTGGGCTGTGGGAGCTGACATAAGGAGGTCAGGTCCTACTGTTCCTTCAAAGGACTCGGTTTGTACCCAGCACTGAGTCATGGTCCCCAGGCCCATGCAGGAATAGGACAGGCTTCCGTGAGGAAGGAGAACTGTGAAGGTCATCAGTTTGCCCTTGTCCTGTTGGTGAATAGCTTCATGGTAGCAGCAGGATGGATAGAGGAGTGTGGGTTAAATTTCTTTCTCGAGAGGATATTTTTAGAGCAATATATCCAGGTAGGACCCGCTGAAGAGTACATAGATCTGAGATGTGCTTTTAAGTGCTGGTATTAGCAAAGCGATGACACTCAGAGGTGTCTCCTGGTAGTTTCCAGCTGTTATTAAGACATTTGTTCCGTATTTCTATGTCACCTTGCTATGGTTTGGGTCATTTTGGTAACCAGGCGAATGCCTGAATATTTGGTACAGAAGCAAAGATACAGCTGTTGGGGTTCAGAGAGGTTAATGCAGGGGAGACTCTGTGAGGAGTGTGTTGATCTCAGGATGACAAGTGTGGCATCATCTGGTCCTTTGTTGGGTGAGGAAGAGCTTAGTGCTCCAGCGCACACGCCTCAGGTCAGTGCTGAGATGCTTCTGTCCCCAAGCTGCAACCCCTCCACAAAAATTAGTGTTTTGTGACATCCTGCTGGAGCTGTAAGGTTTTTGCTGAAGGAGGCAGTAAAGATGGGAGATGTACCTTTCCCTGACAAGCACTGCTGCTGTCCTGGCAGCTTGGTGGGGATGGAAAGTTGGGAATAGCGGCTAGTGCTGTATAACAACCTACACATAGTGTTTGTTTGGGTTTTTTAAAATCATCTCTGCTTTTCTGTAAGAGTCCATGGACATGGGAACAAAGTGTTAGGCTGCACCTGTCTTTTTTTGCTGCTACTCACTCAGTTAATGGGCCAGAAGGACTGATTTTGTTGGTAGCCACCAAAGCTTCCAGCAGGCGCCCCACAGTCATAGTCAAGAAGACATTACAGCAAGTTACTGGTGCTTAGCCAGGAGGTAACTTCAGTTTCTCCTATATTTCTCTGAACTCCTGACTTTTTCTGTCAACATCACTTGGAGCTGCCTGAGGAGAGGCAATTCGACCTTTGTTTTTCTGTATTCTTGCAGGTTGTTTTCAACATGTCCATTGCTCCTAGAGTAGCTGTTGCTTTTCTCTCTCTTCTGAAGTGGAGGCAATGCATGGGCTGGAGACGTTTCCAGACACCCTTGACTGTCAACAATTTTGGAGAGGCTTGAATGACTGACAGAGAATTGAGTGACACCAGGTAGTTCACTGAAGCTGACATATCTTGGTGCCCAAATGAAAGACTATCTGATAGGAATAAAATTCAGGAAAGGCAAAGGTGTTGCTGGCAGGGAGAGGTGGCCAAAGCCCTGTCATCGCTGCTCTGAGAGAGGCTCAGTGCCCAAGCAAGCACACAGCCCTTGCTGCGTGCCTGCAATCCTGGTCATTGCTGACAAGTTTCCCTGCAGTGATGACCTCCTCCTACCCCTCTGTACCACTGGTCTGTGTGGAGGGACTGGAGGGGAAGGAGAGCAGTGCCCTTGGAGATACAGCACCTGTTGAAGGCCTTCCCAGTAAGGAATATGACCTCAGGCTCTGCACAGAGGATGGGGGTGCTGTGCAGGCACTGGCAGAGCGTTCTTGTCCACTCAGTCAGACACAGAGTTTAGAGATTGCCGAGCTGGGATTGCTGAATGCACAGCTGCCTGACATACCTTAAATCCTCTGGCACTGTCCCAAGGAAATAGGACTCCATTAAGGACCATGCCGTGCCATTCCTCTTTTGCTCCGCATGGAGGCCATAGGACGTCACTTTATTCTGTGCTTCAGTGAGAAAATTTGGGTATTGTCCTTTGCAATGGCCACAGGTAGGACACTGGGACATGTCCACCACTGACTGCCTTCTGGAGATGTCCTGAAGGATTTGCTGAGGCTGCTGTGTGTGTCTCTAAGAGGTAGTTGGCATCACCGCTCTCAGTGCTGTGCCACAGGCCACTGCCTTTCCTGCCCAGGCAATGTTTAGCCTCCCTGTTTTGCAGGCGAGTGAGGGGCTGCCTGCACCCTGTCACTGGTCTGCATCGAAATACCTCTCTTCAGCCCCTGGGTGTTTTCGTGTGCAATTCAGTCACCTGTTTGTTTTTTTGTGTGTGGACCTTATAAAATGGTGTGGAACTGCATGACCTGAAAGTCTTGCTGCTTTAAGCAAATTATTTCCCAAATATTTTTGAGTGTCCTCTTCAGCATGCCAGCTTCTGGGCTAGCTGAGGAGCCTGTAAGAATGAGCATTTTCAGCCAAAGGCAAGGTCTTCCTGAGTTCCAGGACAAACATCCAGTCCCCAATCTCCCTGTACATTTGTGTTGCTAACAAGCAGGAATTGTGCAAGAGTGGGAACTCATAAACTTCTAAGCCTGTCATGCTGCGCCAAGACAGGAAAACAATCCTCACATGAGTGGATTTGCTTTCTCTTTTTGTTTATTTGTCTTTATATTGGCTTTATTTGTGTTTGTTTGTACAGAGCTAACCTTCAGAAACTCTGAAGCCATGCACCAGAACAGTGCATTAGACTCCCTCTAAACCTGCAACAAACCCCATGAATCCTCCACAAAGACCTCATCTCTAAGCAGATATTGGATTGCTTTTAGTTTCGGTGTGTTCTAAAGTGAGTCTTCAAAAGAGAGTTAAGAGCGGAGTCAACTGTGTTATTCAGGAACTGACTGGACCAAAATATTCCCAACTTGCCTGAGTGGTGGGACTGCTTTAAAATGATTTCTTATCCTCAGCTAATTGGACTTGCTGCTTATGATGACTGCACCTTCACTGTGGAGAGTAGCCTGGTCTGGAGGTACGAAGTCTTTGGGAGTCTGTAGAAGCCCACAAAGTGGTAGTGAGGAGGATGATCAGACATCTGCCTCTTTTTGTGGTTCTGCTTCTGGTACATATGCTCAGGACCTCCAGAACTCATGCCTGGAAGCAGAAGCAGAAATGCCTTCAGTGGCTTCTCTTCCAGGAGAGCCCAGGCAGCATGACTGTACAGCAGGAGATAAGTTACTGTTGGTCCTCTGTCCTCAGCCTTGGTGAGAAGTAGCAGCTTCTTGAGCAACAGAGTTGTACTGGTCATATGCAACTGGTTGTACTGGTTGTTTTGTATTTGCACCTGGCAGATGTAAAGGTTAGCTAATGGATCTGTGGGCATTCCCGCTGTAGCTGTCAGAACCATTTCTGGCCATGCCGGCAGTCTTGGGAATGTGGTCCTAAAGGTCAGGCTGAGCACTGTGCTGAGCACAGGTGTCAGTGCTGTGGTGTTATGTCTAGTCATAAGTGCCTGATTTTGGAGAGGTAGTGGGGAAGAACCACTGCATCCTTGGCTTGCCCATATAGAAGTAAAGAACAAGATGTATTCAATCTTACTGGAGTTCAGCTCTTGCTCAGAGGAAGACATGGCTAGAAGAGCAGCTCTGGGTCTACTTTGCTAACACCAGAGCTGGTGATGCTCAAGCTGTCATCCCTTAAAACAGACTAAGCAATGAGCACCATTTGCCAAGTTCCTTCAGCAGGCCATGACTCAGTGGAGATTTGGAGTCTTGTGTCTGAGAGAACCTGTGGGGACCTGTTAGCTGCTGCAGAAGCTGAGAGGCCCCACACCATGCTGCTTGGAACAGGGAGTGCTCAGGAGAGCAAAATCCTGAGGGTGTAAGAGGCCCTCCCAGCATGGACCAACTGCAAATCCTCCATCTTCTTGATCTCAGCCTGAATCTCTGCCCGGAGAAGCAAAGCCCTGATGGATGATTGTGCGGGAGGAGCTGCATCTCCACCCAGAAACTGAGCTAAATGGAAACAGCTTTGTTTTCCTAAGGCTGGAATATCAGCAGAATTCATGTTTATTTAGCAGGGAGTGGAAAGGGCTTGTGCCCCTGCCCCTCACCATCAGGATGGATGACCAGCCACCTCTGACTCTGGGTAGTGTGCATGGAGGATTCTGTCACTGCCACCCGAGAAGGTCCCTTCTTCGGGAGTGTTGGGCATAATTCTGTAGCCAGCATCTGTGTAAGGGAGCTGTGCTGCCTGGATGGGATGTGTGTGCTGGATAAAGGCTGCCTGGAAGGCAAGGCATCCTTCCTCTTCACAGAAAAGAAAAGGGGTCTGGGACCTGCAAAGCATTTTCTCAGTAACGCAGGCAAGGGAAAAGGACATAGCTGTGGTATAAGGTGCTGAGACACTGTGCAGACAGCTTAATGCTGCTAAGCTCTTGAGGGCAGGGAGCTTCCTCTGAGAGGGTTCTGTTTAGGCAAGGCAGTTGCTGGGAGTTGCCGTATGTTTTCAGGATGGAAGAGAAAGAAGGCTGAGTTGCAACATGCCTGGACCACTGACTCCTAATGTCATAGTCTTCTCTGCAGCACCCTGGAGGAGACATCTCCCTTCCTGATGAGAGGAAGGGCTGTATGCAGCCCTTGAGGAGGGTTGGCCTGGGAACGCTGGAATTTCATGCCAGCAGGAAGGCTCTGCCAAAATCTGTTCTCTCTCCTCGAAGTGAAGGATGAGAACAGCAGGGAGCAAGCCGACAGCAGGATCTTGAGTGTGTAGCAGAGGTTGCTGGATGGAGAAGTATATTTCCCCCTGTTTGAAAACTGACTGAAACCAGCTCCTGTTTTGGTGGTAGTCAAATGTCAAGCATGGTCCTTTGCAAAGGGGACTGGAACCTGTAGATG
Source organism: Campylorhamphus procurvoides (assembly GCA_013396655.1). Classification (NCBI taxonomy): domain Eukaryota; kingdom Metazoa; phylum Chordata; class Aves; order Passeriformes; family Dendrocolaptidae; genus Campylorhamphus; species Campylorhamphus procurvoides. The sequence continues at coordinate 423,669 of WBMV01001660.1, read as the reverse complement.
GATATAAAGCTGTCCACCCTGCCATGGCCACTTAAAACATGACATTGAGAACTGTAGCTTGGCAAAATCAGCTTGATGAGCTTGTTATTATTGTGGACTAGCAGATAGAAGAAAAAGTTCACTGCAAGGTCACTTTCTTTTTAAAGACGCTGCTCCAAACAGAGGCAGATTTGTCTTTATTGTTAAAGCAGGATCTGGACCCTCTTTTCTTGCCAGCTTTGAACTTTCCACATTTATGAGAAAAAGGGGAGCTTGCTTCCTGCCTTACTTGGGTTGCTGCTGAGTGTCCAGGAGTGTTTGTCCATGATGCATATAGTAATAGGAGGAGATCTATACTAACCACATACCTACTGCATGCACCTTCTGCTCTTCTGGTTACTTATGACTGTCACTCCCTTCACATTTACAATTTATTAATCCCCAAAGGGGATTAATTAAGGGTTACGATTTATTAATCCCCACATATCAGAGAAAATAAAAGCTGCCTCTGGATGAGAAGCATCCCCCTATTTAAGTGCATTCTCATGGTGGGCTGTGGCAGCTTTCCCCTGTCATTTGGGATGGGACCAGCCCAGGAGACGCATAGTGCATGATGTTGAATTTGTGGAGTAAAACACTGGTGCCAGCCTTTCCTTCTGCCATTGCAGTGTGTTTATGCTCATTACTTGAAAGGCATATTTTCTTTATAAGGTGCTTCCCTTTGGCAATATAGTTTTCACAAGGTTCCTTGATCCAGAAGCAACTTTGAGTAGATATCCAAGACACTGTTAAAAAATTGAAAATAAAAAGCCAGTGCCAGTCCACGTGAGAATATGTGAAAAGTGATGACCCTCAGGGCAATGAGTTCTCCATAAATTCCAGATCTCAGCCCCTCTCCTGCTTTGACATAGTCAAAAGCCCTTGGCAAGCTGGCTGAGAAGCCTAAAGGTAAAACTCAAGCCACCCAAGAGAAGCATAAATGTACTTTTTCTTACATAAAATACTATTTTTAAATTACATGATATACCTTCTCCGCCTGGCACCAGATACAGTTGCTCTACTTTCAAGTGTTTTAAAGCTGTCAGCACTATTCTGGTTTGTGTGTTTTATGTATTTACTTTCTAGGGGGTTGCATACTCTTTTTCAGACCTCTTTTTTAAACTCCAAATATGGTCTTTACATGAGACCTAATTCTTCTGCACCTACTTGGGAGTCATTCCTGTAGCTTAATTCAGCCTCTAGGCAGTTCAAATGCACTTTCCCTTCTAACTGAAAGAAAAATGCTGCTACTGTCAGCTTCATCTGAGACGCCATGCAAGAGAGGAGGGTGCAGGGCAAATGTATTGTACATGTGGTAGGTAAGGTAGTACAGAAAATCCAGTTTATAGCCTATTTTATATACTATACATAAATCATTTGGAACATTTATGACAATGCAGTTTATACAGCAGTTCTGTAAAGAGAAAGATGTTAGAAGAGCACTAAGGCCACATGATCAAATGCTGGAGAGTTTTTCTAATGCCTGAATTAGGATTGTCATCTAGCTTGCTTTCAGCTCCCTTGTGCATATGGATTATGCTGCAGTTTCTCATACCTGACTGTGAGTTACCTTATTTGGTTTAAGTTGATACTTCAGTAAAATCAAAGCTATTCTCTGTGGCTTTGAGTGTTTTCCATAAATCACTCGGGCTATCAGGAAATAAGGGATTAATTGAAGTTGATTTGGTACAAAAAGCAGTTGAAATGAAGATCTAGAAGTCTCCATATAAAACATACTCATTCTCATCTCCTTTCTTCAGAAGTATCCTCAGAAATTCTGGCTTGAGTGGTTGTTGGTGGATGGGATTGGTACCCAACTGTCTGCAGTACCTCCTTTTTGTCTCACTTGTGTGGAGGCTCTCTTCAGGGACATGCAGAAACTAATAATAGGCAGGAATTAAGAAGACATTCAAGCTGGAAAAATATTATCTGTTGTAGCTGAAGGAAAAATATCCTCCATGGGAGGAAGAAATCTGGAAGGGGAAGCTGAAATTTTGCAGGGTAAGAGTCAACAGCAAATTAGGCAGCAGAGGGTAATGGGTGCATCTGCATATGAGGAACTGACAGTCCTTAGGACTTTGGAGGCAAAAGACCCGAGTCACGTGGATTTTTTCCTGTGCACCCTGGGGTCCTGCTCTGAGTCAAGGTATTCTTTATTGCCAGAAAAGATCGTGACAAATGGGAATGAATTTTGAGAACTACAACAGGAGATAGGAAGCTGAGGGTTAATAGACCCATATCTGCAAAACTGAGCCAAATGCTGACCTTGGAGGATGGGGAACATACTTGGAAGCTGAGGCTATCAGAAGGGGGCAGACAGGATCTGTTAGGTTGCTTGTAGACTTGGCAGAGTGGCCATGCTACTTTTTCAGCAATAAGACTTTCTAAAAAGCAAAGTGCCAAACTCTTCCAGGGATGTAATGACAGGTTGATAGTGACACTGGAACTTTACCTTCTCCATCACCTTGGAGCTGTGCTGCCAAGTGGCTGGAGTCCAGGCACTGCCAAAACAGGCACAGTGCTCTGTATCCCATTGCAGTGAGGATTCCATGAAATCTGTTCCTCCCTGATGGTCCTTGGTATGGATACTGAAGGCCATATGAGAGAGGTGTAGAGACAATTCGTCGTCATGGTACTTCTGGAAGAATTGGCTTTGCCACCAGGCATCATGCATACATGGCCAGGAGTGCTCCTGACCCCTAGGCAGCCTCTAGTCTTCTGGCTAGTGAGCAAGTGGAGGGATGGGGCCAGTGCAGAACAGCACAGACTAAAACTCATTGGGATGCTCATTCTCTGATCCTCAAGGCTAAGAATTCAAGAGTGGGCAGCAAAGGTTACATCCCAGCACAGCTCTCATGGATTGAATGCTGCACATGAGGAAATCCTGTGTGTGGCTGGGGACAGAGAGATGTGAGGAGACCGAGCCATATTGAGCTAATAGATCCAAAGGCCAGGGCATCCTGATGGGTGTTCAACGATTATTTAAGCTTAGAATGTCTTAGATCTACAGTGTTCTCAGGGTGAGTGGGAGGCTTCCCAATACCACCTGCTATAGATGAAAAGCCTTTGCTTCTTCAGATGAGAGCACTACATTCATCTCCCCTCCACGCTATTGCTCTCATGCCCTGTGTGTGTGTGTGTGTGTGCAGCCACAAGCTCTTTACATCAGTCGCACGCATGGGATGAGAGAGGTTTTGCCTGCCCTCTTCATGTACTGTGTAAAGTGTGGCGCAGTCAGCTGGCTCTGTCCACTCCTTAGGGTGCATGTGGATGTGAGGTTGAATAGGCTAAAGTGTTATTACAGGGCTTTGAAGCTGGCAGCCGGGTGGAGTGATGGGTGTCGCTAGTCAACAGGCTGGAAATGAAACTCAGAAGTGCTTGTTTTCTTGCTGTGTTATGCAGGAGATGAGTGATCTCTCCACAGCCAATGGTGAGCTTTTCTCTGGCTGATGCCTCTACAGCAGGTTTCATTAGATGGCTGCCAGGCCCTCAGCTTGCAGTTGTTGTGTCATATGGGAACAGAGGACCCTTTGAGATGGAGATCTTAATGTGCTTGTGGGTGCAAGGACAGGTTGATACGTTGTCCTCTCCACTTGCATGCCACTACTCGAAATACAGGTCCTTCCCCTGCCAGGTAGGACCTTGTACTGCGCAGCACGAGGAGTAGGAAAGGGGCAGAGGAGGCATTGCTGTGGTTGATGAAGGCAATTGAAACCTCAATGGGGTGGTCACATTGCACGATGGACAACCCAGCTCTCCAGCTGTGCCAGCAGCTTGTGCCTGGTTTTATGATGGTGCACAAGCTATGGCCATGGGATGTCTGCAGTAAGATGGTGGCACTGACCTGCATGTGAAGGCAGCTGTTAGGACACTTCTGGATGTGTCTCTTCTCACTAAGGCATGAGAGTGTCTGTCTGACTGCATTTGGCAGCAGTACTGTGCCCGTTGATTGTGCTGCTGAACACCTGGGCGCAGCAAGAGAGACAACTAGGGCAGCTTTTTCATTGCTTCAGCTCAAAGGAGTGAGCTGAGTACCACAGGCTAGCCTGTGCAGTTCTGCAGAGGTAGTAGCTTGCCTGGTCTCCCTCACTGTCTAAATTCCTGTTGTACTCTATAGAGCGTGCAAGGTCTGGCCCATATGTGGCATTTGTAATCGAGTAGCCTGGCCTCGTTCCTCTGCTGGCTCCATTTGAAGCTCAGAGTGGTTGCAGTCTGCATTTTGATTTTTCTGAGAGGCATTGGGTTGCACTTCAGCTCTGGAGACAAGCAGATTGCAAACAGCTCTTTATCACATTTGTCAGTTAGAAATCATGGTTCTGGCCCTTTTATGGGTCAGGACTAAGGTCTGATGTATCTAACCTTGTGTGTGATCTGCGGCTCCTGGTGACTGCCTGGTGCTGTGCCCTCCTGCAGGGTATGTTTCTGCAGATTTGCTGGGCCAGGCAGGTGCTGTTCCCATGCTTGGAGAGCTGGACTTCTTCCAGGGAGTCAGTTGCTCAGTGTCTAATACGAGAGAGCACAGAAGAGCACTCACAGAGTGGCAGGTGGCAGTGTGGCATATGTGGCAAAGGAAGGGCATTTAGTGTTAGCGGAGAACTGTGTGGAGGCATGTGAGCAGCCACTTTGGCTAAGGAGCAAGTTAGGTCCCCAGAGACAGGTTAAAAAGAACCTGTTAGCTGTTTATGTGCTATGGGGGGTTCACTTATGTATGTGCTGTCTGGCAACTCCTGAGAAGATAAAAATAGAGTTCACAGCACATGGCTTTGTCCCTCTTTGTTCTCACACACTACATGGCAGGCTGGGAGCCAGCAAGGATGGCCCTGCAGCACTGGCACTGCTTTGGGGGCCAGAAGAAGGAAGATGCCAGGGTGGTGGTGGTAGAGTCTGAGGTAGGTGGCAAAGGGCAGACAGCTGGTGACTTTTCTTCCCGTGGACTTGTACATCTGTTACTACGGTTTGTAGTGAGAGATCCAGAGGAATCTTGGCCAGCCACTGGTGCATATGTCAAGTGGAGCAGGGAACTGGTGTTCCTACTGCAAGATGGCACAAGAGAGAGCCCGAAATGAGAGCCACATGGGCTCTGTGTCAGCTTCATCCTAGCCATGGTGAAGGACAGGGGTGGCGCCTGGATGCTGGACTGCCATGGCTCTTGGCATGTGCCAGCAGCATTGAGTATGAGGTGAGGCAGGGAGCCTGACACCTGTTCCTGGCCATGAAGCCCCACTTTGGCAGTGCTGTTTGTGCCCAAGGAAAAGGGTATTGTCAGTGGCACCTCTGTTCACAGCTCTAGAGGTCTCATGGCAGAGGGAGGATTTGGATGACTTGCACCTTGATGTCTCTGTGATGGTCTGGATACCTGTGTCTGATGTCCCATTTGTCATGAGATTGGGCTGCAGGAGTCTGTGAATCCAACACAAACACCCTGGGTGGTCATTCCTGTGGCCTTCATGGTACACAGGCTTTGCTTGGCTCTGACAGGAAGGTCTTTTGCCTGGGGGAGGCTGGTAGCTGCTTATCCTGTGCAGAAGAACTTCCCTTGCCTCCTGCCAAACCCTGGGGAGCAGGGAGCTTCGGACTTCAGTGTCTCCCTCATTTGAACGGGAGTGTTAGGGCTGAAGGCAGCTGCACAGGGGACAGTGGGAGGCCTGAAGCAGGCAGGTTTCAGAGGTATTTCTGCTGCAAACTGAGCCAGGATTTATGGACGTAGTGTGGGTGGGCTTGAAGTCAGGTGCCTTGTATGGTGTGGTTTTCCCCTTCCTCCCCTAGTCCTAACAGAGCTGTCTTCCTTGTCAGCATGTTTATGAGCTAATTGATAATAAACTTGAGTGCTCTCTAAGCAATGCCTCTCCTGTACTCAGGGGCCTGCAGACTGAGCCATGAATCCTGTCTGCCTGCTGAGGAACCTGTTTGGAGTCCAAGAAAGGGGAAGTTTCTGGTTTGTGGTCCATTTGCTGCTTTCCAAGGCTAGCTGCTTCTCTCTCCCCCTGTAGACACAGACACTGGTGTTAAGGCTGCCCATTCTTCTGTGATGCTTTAGTGGAAAATCAGCAACTGCTGAGTATTACAAAGGGGGAAGTGAATCACTGTTTTTGGTCCCTGTGGCCCCAAGCAGGGAGGGCATCTTGCCAAAGGGACAGACAAATGGACAACACAGACACTGAATATATTGTTTGGCATTTAAAATCCAAGGGAGAACCCGCCTGTTCTGGCAGGTTATCAGGGGCTGAGCATGACTCAGCCCCTGTCCTTGCTGAAGCCTCTCATCTTGGAGATGCTCACACAGGCTGCATGTTGGAGGAGCTGGTGTGGACTTACCAATGCTTCAGTGACTTCCCTCCATGGGACTCTGCAACATGTAGCCTCTCCAGGTGCCTGGAGGCAGCAGTTGCATCCCATGCAGCAGGCTGGTTATATTTGGAGAGATGGAGCTTGTTGGGTTTGGGCCCTGGGATGGGGGTTTCTGGACCTTGGGATGATGGTTTCTTCTCTGAGGACTGCTTATATTCAGTTTTCTTTTGGCCAGTCCTGTTCTACTCCATTGTTGCCCTCCTGGGAATTCCTCCTTAAGTCTCTGTGGTCTGTGTCATGTCTCTCTGATGCTCAGCGTGGTGCAGATTTGTTTCCAGATGGAAGAGTGACTTTCCGATCCTCATCTGTCCAGCGCTTGCCTTGTCTGGGGTTAGCACCCCTCCCCTCTGACCGCACTGCCCAGGATTCACTCTCTCCACAGTGCCTCAGGCCATCCACCCTGCTGTGGTCAGTCAGGCTTTGGCTGGGGAGAGGGTGAGGCAGGCTGGGTAAAAATCCAGTAATACTCTTGTGGTACTTGGCTCTGCATTTCCTTTACACAAATAGAAAAAACACAATTTCCCAGCTCACTGGCAGTCTGGCCAAAGTCAACAGTTGGATGAAGAGCAGCCAGTAGAAGCTAAATCCAGGAAAGACTGAGGTGTTGCTGCTGGGGAGTGGGAAATGCTTTGAAGACTTTGCCACCTTTGCCTCCAACCCCAAAGAGGATGCCTGGTGTGAAGTCACTAAGAGAACAGTCTGCCCACCTGGATTCCCTCTGGCTTTTGCTTATGCAGAATATCATGATCATCAAAAGTGATCAGAGATTCGAAAATGCTTTCTATATATAGGGGATTAGAAAACCAGTATTGTTTTCTAGATTCCTTGGTCTCTGTGATTTAGACTTGGTTATTGTGATTCTGTGTAGCTAGTCTTGAAATTGTAGGCTTTAAAGAAAAGCTGATTATTTCAGAAAACAGCAGGCCTCATATCTATCTGTGCAGTTGCTGGGAATCTGCCAGCTCAGTCCTCAGTGGAGAGAGAAGATAACACTCACCTTCTCTGGTCAGGGAACAGGCACCTTGCATGTTCATATGGGACTGGAAGGAGGGCCATAATATCCAGGTAGTACAGAATTTTTATACCTTCTCTACTCTGCTATGGCCAAAACCTATTGAAAATAAAATGTTTACACACAAAGGTGCTATAGCTGATATGTGGATCCCTTGCTATATGTCATACAGGTATGATTTGGATCCTGCAGGGATATGTAGCACTAGAATGTAAGGGACCAGATCTCCTCGAGTTCTTCTGACTCCTAACATGTGTCATCAGGGGCTTATGGAGATTCTAGGTCCTTGACCTGCACCTCAGAAGAGGGCAGCTACATGTACTTGTTGGGTAGTTTTGAACTGCTGCAGATATGGGTCAGTCTGTGTACACAGCTCACTCCCATCCCAAATCTCTTTCAATTAGCACCTAATACAGGTATTTCCATGTGAGGGTGACTGAGGTCTCAGTCAGTGACTTTTCAGCTGGTAGAGATCATCAGTAGGAGCACACAATCCATGCTCCTGGGAGGAGAATGCTGCTGCCGTCGCCATTCCTTCTTGACCTGTGTTTTCCTCTGGACCACTGCTGCTGTTAGCTGGACACTGCAGAGGCAGGCACCCTAGGACAGCCCAGGAGAGGTGTTCTAGGAGTCTGTGTGCTGTTTTTGCCCCACAGGCTGTGCCTGACACAGAGAAAGTTGTCAGCAGCTCTGATGGATGAAGAGCAGGGAAACCAGCTGCTTGGCAGGCAGTTGTCTGTAAGGAAGAGACCACTACCTCTTTGCAGAGATCTGTGCTGGCCACGTGCCTGGCTGGAAGAGTGGAAATGAGTAATACCGTGTTGAGGTAGGCTGTCAGACTGAGTGAATATGAAGCCTTGGGATTTTAAGTGTCCTGGAAAATAGTGCTTGGAGCGTCATCCTCTTCTGTCTCTTCAGTGCCCCTTCTCGAGCAGGTGGAGGCATGGAAAATGGTAACACAAGCTCCACACTATACTGATTTGGAGCCACCCCATCTGTTTTCCATCCTCACTCTTTTCCCTAGGACAGCAACACCAACAGGAGAGTCTGTGGCATTGTAGATCCCTGGGAATTGGCCAAGCTCCAGCCATATATATATTGAGATTGACCAAATGGATAAGGGTTGCTGATGGCTTTGGACCAGGTCAGGACTGATGTGGTGAACTCAGATTCATTTCCCAAGACACTTCAAGCAAGCCAGTCCCTGTCTGCCCAGCATGGACTGACTCTGAAGGTTTGGAAGGAAGACGCTCTATTTTGTATTCCCCGACCATGAGCCAGCTGCTTGGCGTGACTTGGGGTGGATTGGGACTGACAAATTGAGATGGAAAGATGCCTTTTGCCATTGATTGCTGTTGCCCAGGGTAGAATGGTGTTACTCAACTCAGTCCACAAATCCCAGTGCTCATCTGCCTAGAATAGAACCAAATAAACAAATTAATTCAAAGCAAATCTGACTCCCTCCTCACCCCCCTGCTGCAACTCACACTGGAATGCTTTGCCAACAGGATCTCAGTAGGATGGCTTTTCCTTAAGTGTTACAAACCATGGAGTAATGTTCCTACTCCATTTCCCCTTTGTGAGGTTGGCACTGCCCCTCACAGTAAGATCATATAATCCCTTGTTCTTTGGAACCGAAATACTAATGATTATTTTATTTAAAGCCCTTAATTTTGGGGGTTTAATGGGTTTTGTTACAAAATCTGATGATCCTGGAAATGGAAAGAGATGTTCCTAAAGCCAAAGGATAGAATTCCTTCAGCCAGGCAACGGGTAGAGGCTAGTCAAGCCCTGCTACTTGCACATAGTGTGTTCCCTTCCTCAAGAGATGATCTGAGGATTTGCAAGCAGAATTGCTAATATTTCCCTGTATTTTGCTACCAGTCTCCTTCATCCCGCAACTCTTCAGAACCTGATGCTGAAGTTGCCCTCGAATGACCAGCACTAAGACAGCTAGTGTTGCTGAGCTGGGGAACTCACATCTTTTCCTTGGGATGCTTCCATCTATGCAGTAAAAGACCTTGGAACCCCAGCCATGTTCACCCAAAAGACTGTGCTTGGGATCTCTCACTAGAGATCAGAGAATAAATGTGCCTGAGCTTCCAAGGCTTGATAGCTCTCACCTAGCCTCCTTAGAATTCCATATGACTGTTTCTTTGTCACTAACAAAACTGGCAGTAGCACACCAGGTCACATAGGAATAGGTAGCAGGCACCAGTGCTGAATTAGTAGCTTAGAAATATGTGGGCAGGTCATGCCTGGCCCCCCTGGCCATCGTGTGTGGGTGGTACTCTGCATCAAGAAAGTTTCTGAAAGGGACTGAGGTAGAACTAAAATAAATTTCACTTGAGTTATTCTGGCTAGCCTTGCTGATTATTGAAAAACACTATTTGCTGTCCTCATCTCAGTTTAGATGTTGATTTTAACAGGACAATGAATATTTTTGTCAGCACAGGGTTTTTTTTCTGAAGCGATGGTATCGGGTTGGGGAGTCTACTAACTGAGGTTTTTGCAGAAGGAAAACCACTCTACGGCTGCATGTGGATGTGATTTTTAGTACAGAATCATTTGGCTTCAGTTTGCAGATATTGATTCATGGTTCACCTTTCTTGGTTGGATTGCATGGCTCTTTACACCTGTTGTTTTGTTCCTGTGGAGAAACTTGTGCCCTGTAATCAGAGCACCTCTTCATCTTTTTCCTAAATGGAAGAGATTGAATACTTTAGGTCTCTTACAGAAAGGCATTTTCACTAACCCTCTAATTATTTTTGTAATGTTTTTTTCCTGTATTCTCTCCAGTTTTTTGACATCCCTTAGAAGATGTGACATACTTCATATAACAGCTAGATGATAGTGCAGCATATAAACACCGTACTGTGATGAGGATGTGTAGGGAGGCAAAAATACGTCCCTTTTTCTGCATCTTTCCCTGTCCAGATGTTAGGGCATTGAACTGACAGTTCATATTTAATCGCTTGTCATTACCCCCAAAATCTTTTCAGAATTGCTGTTTTCCAGGATCATCTCCGACTATCTGCAGCTGCTGCCTCTATTCCTTCTTCCTAGAAGCGTAATCCTTCATTTGGCTCTATTAAAATCCCATGTTGCTTGGATGGATTTGCCCTCCACAGAGACCCAAACTGCTCTGTGTGATTGCACTGTTCTCATCACGATATACCACATTGCAAATTTGGTATACAGCACACACTATCATTGTCGATTTTATGTTTATTTTGAAATAAAAATATTTATTTCCAGATGAAATTCTTGAATCGAGCCAGACCTCATACTGATCACCCTGGAACCCATCTAATTCCCTCCCCAGTGATGACTACTTCTTGCGTTCTGTCACCCAGCCAGTTTGTTACTCATTTTGTATGTGCCTGATTGACATTGTACTGCCCTGTTTATTTTTTTATAGGAATAATGTAGGCTCTCAGCTTGTTGGTGTGCATGTGTGTAATTCTGTCAAGTTATGCAAATAAACTCCTTTGACACGAGTGGTTCTTAATAGAGCCTCTTGACTTCACTTCTGTATTCCTTTCCTTTAGTTCCCAGTAAATTGACCTGTGCGTCGTCTTTTCCACTGCTCAGGGCTGATTTCAGACTCGCTGGCTGACAGTTACCTTGTGTATTGCTCTTGACTTCCTTGAATACCAGCAAAGCATGAGCTCCCTTTCCATCTCCTCTGATCTTATTCTTATCCCAAGCTATTCAAGGAATATGAGTGAGGCAGATCTGCTGTCAGCTGCCTCTCATTGGATCATCCAGTCCTGTTTGGTTTAGAAATTTGTGTTTCCTGTAGACACTCTAACACATCCCCAGTGCTGACTATGACAGGGAAGATGGTAAAACCCATAGAATGAGATAGACTTCTCTGGGCACTTCAGTGGGAGAGAACTGGCCAGCCATTCGATCAGAGATGGAAGTGTTGGATAGGGTATGCAGAAGAGCTGTCAGTGCTTAAGTTTGATTGCAGAGGCATCCAAGGCTGGTACTTTCAAAGAAACCCAAGGGATGTGTGGGCAGCCAACCCATTTTGGCCCCTAGTTGTATGAAGCATTTTTCTTTGCAGGTGGGACTGCTGAGACTGAGAGACATTTGTTGGGAAATAGAGCACCCTCTTGGAGGCTTAGTGCTGCAGTCAGTAAAAGGGAATGGGAGCAAGTGTGGTAGAGCAAGATGTACTGCTGTGCTTGTTTAATGGGAAGAGCTCTGTCTAGTGGTCTACATGACTTTATGAAAGAGAGTGTACAAAGTGTGACCATGTGAGCTAAGTTTATGTTTAGTCCCTGGAGAGCACCAAAAGCTGTAAATGCAATTAGCACAGAAAGTTGTAACTGTACTTACAGACTTGAGTTCCTGGTTATTCTTTCTTGTTTGTGGCTCTCATGGGCCAAGTTTTGTTTATTTGCTTGGTCTGGCCCCTATTCTGACAGCTTTTTTAGTGCTTGTTTGTGGCTAGGATGGCAGGTCCTGAGAAAGCTCCCACCATAAGAACAAGTGTATTTGTAGCTGCCTGTGTTTGCTGGGGTAGGGGTATGGTGGAGCAAGGAAGAGCCCTGGAGCATGGTGGCCAGGCAGAGGTTCTTCAAGGCAGCTGTGGTGGGACAGCCTGCTGGGATGGTACAGGGAGGGTATCTTGGTGAATACTGTGCCCTTCCAGGTTCAGGACCTGGCCATAGTCCCTAGAGTAAAATGGTGCCATGGTGATGACTGAAAGCAGGTGAGAAGTGGAGTCCTGCACAGATAGACAGAGCTCTGCATCCAAGTAGTGGCTCAGGCAGCTCAGCAGTGACGGTTGCTTCAGGGTGCACTCGTGGACAGGCACTGTGGGTCAGCACAGTTACTCATGAGGAATATTGGTTCATTTTTTCTCTTCCATAGGACTCGGAGCACAATTGGCTCTCCTGTCTCCCCCCAGCATGCAGGATTATCCAGGACTGTCCAGCGCTACCCAGCCAGCAGTGGCCAGCTCACCTCTAATGCACTCCCCAACGGGAATGGACATGAGCAAAGCAGCTCTGGGCCACATGCAGTTCCCCAGGAGCACACTTTGTCTGCAAAGGGTAAGGCCTCCAGGGCTGTCAGTCTTTTGGGGATTCTTGGTAGGGTGTCATGGGAAAGGACAACACTTTGACAGGAGATCCCTAAGAAAGCCTGGACTCCCAGGACTGTGCTGCTTAGTGAAATGGAAAATAAAGTTCAGCATAGGCATTGCTGGGCTTGGCAAAGAAAGGGGCCCTATTGAGGGAGAACAGATCAGTGGAGCAAAATGCTGATGGCATGAAAGAGGAACTACGGGAGGTGACAGTTGCCTCCCAGACATGTTGAACATCACCTCAGCGTGCTGCCCTGAAGGGGGATTGCCTCAGTCTGTAGGAATGGTGTCTCCCAGCTTCCTCCTCAGTCTGAGCAGCCCTCAAGGTCAGATTGTGCAACCAGGATCTGGTTCTTCCCTTTGGCTGATCCTTTGGTGTCTTCCGACATGAGCAGGGATCGGGCCAGGCTGCTGGAACGTGCAGTTGCTGAGCCTCATTGCATCGCCAGCAAGGACAGATGCAAGTTGTTTTCTGCAGCTTGGCTCCCCCTGAAGCTGTGATTCCTCAGGGAGGCACCATGTGGCACCTCAGCCCCTATGAATAGGGCTGTGAGCCTGGTTGAAAATGTAATCTGAAAGTGGGGATTGAAACAGGGAGAGTGGGGGTTGAGCACAGTAAGGGGAGCACATGACTGTCTCAGTGGGGTGGTATAGAAGGCTCTGGTGTCTAGTCAGCTTATTACATGATAGTTTTCCCTGTTGTCCATTTTCCACAAGCCCCCAAGAGCTCTGAGTGTGATTTCCCCCCGTATCCAATGTGAGGATGGTAAGAAACCAAAAGGGGACCACAGATAACTGCAGAAGGTCAGGGGATATTTGTAGGGAGACATCGGTTTCCTTAAGCTCTCATCCTCTGTTTTTTGAATACCAGTGTGTTCATGTGGGAAGTTTCCCAGTGGTTTAAGAGCCACCAGTCTCCTAGGTACTGATGTGACTGAAGAAGGAACATTGTTTAAAGAAAACAAACACACTTCATACTGAAGGTAGTGCATGTGTGTCCCTTCACAAGGAGTTATGCCATTCCAACCTGGCAGGCAGAGCATGCTGCTTGCCATTTTTCACGTGTTGACAAACTCTTAGAGATGCTAGAATGGAGAAGAGGCTAGAGTGAGTGAGGGGCAAGGACAGACACCGCCCTGGGGAGGGACATAGACCCCTCTTTGCTCTAGGAATGCTTTGGAGCTTGATCTGCAAATTATTGCCCCCCTGGCCTGGAGATGTTCTTTCCACTCAGCACTGCCTTTTTCTTTCATAGGGGCCAACCTGACAGAGAAGATTAGGAAGATAAAAATTGTCTTCACACCCACCATCTGCAAACAGACGTGCCGGAGTGGGCGCTGCTATAACAGCTGCGAGAAAGGAGACACTACCACTCTCTATAGCCAAGGGGGGCATGACCACGATCCCAAATCTGGTTTCCGCATCTGTAAGCACCCCAAGGACCCCAGCCTATTTTCTTGCCTGCTCCTCCACTCTCTTTTTCCTGCCTTTCCTGACTCTACAGGCAAAGGGCTTGGGCTGCCATAGGGATGGGAGGAGATGGCCTCTCTCAGTGCCTTGGAAGATGTCTTCTGGGGTCTTTGGGGCTTACTCCATCTCTGGGGGAGGAAGACAGACTGCCTCATTGCTCTCCTTCCTGGGCAAGCAACTGCTGTTTCCATCCCACCCTGGGTAGGGGGGACGCATGTGTTTGAGTCAGGCCTGCAGCCAAGCCTCGCCACCCCCTTCTTCTCAGAGCCAGCTCACTGCTTTAGTTGGCATCCAGTCTTGGGGCTGATTTTCATCACCTAATTTCCTCCTGTTCTCTCCTTTCACTCATGTGGCAGCCAGGAGAGCTGGCTGCAGGTTGCAAACTGTTCTTATAAACAGGGTTGCTGAAACCTCTGCTCGCCTTTCAGAGCTGCTGGGATTGCTCGTCTAGTCACTGGGATATCCAGCTGTGGGTTGGTCACATTGTTTTGGAGCCAGTTGGTGGGAGCAATGTGCTGGACCTGCAGTGCCTCTGCATCACTCAGAATTCTTCTAACACTGAGAGAATGGCTGTTGTGGACACTGATGGATAATGGTGTTCACAGCAATTTCTGCCTAGCTCCCAGTCCAAAAATGTGTCTCCTTCCCCAAAACTTGGTGCTGGGTTTGAGCCAATGAACTTGAAACAGGATGGGTGTTCATCCCTTGCGATGAACCTACATGAGCCATCCAGGAATGTTAAGCAGCAATGTCTCATCTCACAGTGAAATGACTCAGGATAGTCTGCCAGGGAATCCCATGCCTTGCTCTAGTGTAGTTCACATTGAGATGCTCTGGGTTGGTCCAAGCATCTGATGAGGTCAGAAAGGACGTGATTTTGGTTTCATCTGTGGATGCCTTTTCTGAGCCTGTGCAGATGAATTGCTCCTGATTCTTTTGTCCCACTCCACATTTCTCCCACTTGAACTGCTGGCAGGGCCAGGGCTGGCTGTGAGACAGGCTCTGAGGACGTGGCTCTCTGCCTGTTCTCTCCTGCCTCTCCCATCCTGCTGAGTTCTCTTCTGGGCTAGGAGTATAAACCCTGCCAAGTGGGGAGGGGACAATGCAGAAGTGAAGGAAATGTGCTGACTTGGCCTCACATGGCTGCCATAGCTCCTGACCCAGTCTGAAGGACCCTGCTGTGTCAGCAACACCACCTTGGCCTTGGAGGGCTGCCCCAGCCTGACTGTGGCCCCAGAGCCCAAGGGAGGGCTCACCCATGGCTCCAGTTGTGAGCAGAGCTTGGGGAAGATGGTGTTGCCCAGCAGGGACCTGAGCCTGCCTTCAGGCTGCAAGTGCTTGACGCCACCCTGGTGCTGGGCCTGGTCCTTGGGCACCATGGCGCTAGTGCTGGCCAGGTCCAGCTGCCTGGTGTCCCTTGTCTACAGGCAGTGTCTCAGTTCCTCCTCTAAGCAGACCTCTCTTTGCCTTGCAGACTTCTGCCAGATCCCCTGCCTGAATGGAGGGCGTTGTGTGGGTCGGGATGAGTGCTGGTGCCCCTCCAACTCCACAGGGAAGTTTTGCCACCTGCCAGCTCCCTCTCTGGAAAAGAAGCAAGGAGGGAGAGCCACAAAGACCCCAGCTGGCAGCTCCATGAGGCACTCCACCTATACCCTGCCCTTGTCCAACCAGCTGGGTGAGCATGGCCAGTGGCTTCAGACTCCACATTTTCCTCCTACTTGTGTTCCTTAGATCTTCACTGACAGGCCTGAGGAGGCCACTGTCTCCTTATGCTTGCTGTTGCAGGTCAGGTTGGTAGAAAAGAGGTTCCTCTAGTTTCTGAAGGAGGCTGAGGATTTTTGGGGGTTTTGGTATGTTTGTCTGGATTTTGGGCCAGAGAAATATTTCCTCTTAGGTGCAGTCTTCCTCTCGATTCCCTGGTGGGCTCAGTCTACACTCCTCCCTTGTGACTTTGTTGATGACAGGATGCTTTTTGGGTGCCAAATTGTTGCCAGATTGTCATAAGTGTGGTGTAAACTCATCTTCCAGCTTCCCTGAACCCTTCTCTGGTGAATGTCCACATCAACCACCCTCCAGAAGCCACTGTGCAGATTCACCAGGTGGCCAGGGTGCGGGGTGATGCAGAGGTGTCAGAGGAGAACAGCGTGGAGGCAGTCCTGGTACCTCAGCTGGCTGCTGTGCCCTGGTACACCTATGCCAATAGGAATGGCAACAGCATTGCCACTGAGAGCAACCAGCAGCAGCCGAGAGCCCCAGAGCTGCTGGGGAGGTGCTTTCGGGAGGCTCTCCATGGGCAGGTAAGAGGTCACCTGACAGGAGCTGGAGTGTGTATAGACATGTTTGTTGTTCTGGGGTACAGGGGCATTGCCTTATGGGGCAGGGAGGCTGGCTTCATTCTTTGAAGCTTTTCAGCATCAGCATGGGCATCCTGCAGGTGCCGTGGGCACAGGCAGAAATGTATTAGTACTTGGGAAGAAAAAAATTCCTTGCTTTGGTCCAAGAGAGAGACCTAGCTGCCTTGCCCTGACCAAGCTTTGCCCTGGGGCAGCACAGCCCCAACTTGATGGCTTTCACACACAGTCTCCGTTGAAAAGGGTGCCCTATTTATAGCAACATTTACAGCTGTGATCTGTGATTATTGTAGGAAACGTATAAAACATAGGAAAATTCCTTTCCCTCTCAGACGATAAATGGAAGTCTGATTTCCATGGAACGATGCCTTCCTGGGCAGCTCAGTCAGGGCTTGGGAAGCAAATGCACGTGAGGGACTTTCTCACCCCTGTCCCACAGTCATTGTAATTTCTTATTTTGTCTTTCCCCATATGTTTCTCTTGCGTCACTGGAAAAGCATTGGAGGTTTTTGGCACCCACAGGAACACCTGTGAGCTTCCCCAGAGTAGCTCGTGCTCAATGAGATCCCCCAGCCTGGGACTTAGCCCCATCCCCACTGCTCCCCAGCCTTTTCTGGGGGGCTGCTCCCAGTTCCCACCCCATCCTTCAGTCACTCCCATCTAAGTAATTTTTAGCAGGGTATGTTCTTAGTCGTTCTCTAGTGCAAAAATAAATTATATCAGACCCTGAGGCTGGAAAAGCCCTGCTCTCTGGGGAGGTGGCAGCTCTGTGACCTTGGAAGCAGATGGTGATGGTGCGCAGAGATGCTTGTGGATGCCCGGAGAGGCTGTGGGAGATGCTCTGGGGGAGGCAGGGGCTACCCTTGCTTCGCTCACACCTCACCCAGCTGGGGCAATGCCGTGCCTGGGAGAGGGTGAGGAGTTCGGCGGGGAGTGCTTGCCTCTTCCCTCTCAGCCGCAGCCAAGCCGATCGGTATGCGAGTGCTGGGCAGGCGGCCATGCGTGGCTGGACGGGGTCCAGCTCCAGCCTGTGGGCCCAGCGCCTCTGCTATAATGGGGAAGCCTGTAATCCAGAGGGCCTTGCTGAGGGTGAGGGAAGAGAGAGACTCATTCAGCAGAGGAAAGTGCCTGACAGCAAGCTCCCTGCTGGGCTCAAGTGGTGCACCCATTTCAGTGGCACGGGGCTGATCACCCAGGTGATGTCATAGCTGGTTCGTCTCTGCTCTATTTGATGTCACCTTCCCATCCAAAGGGTACAGTCAAGGGAGTTTCTGTCTGCACAAGTTTTTACTGTCTTAATCTGCATCGTTGGTCCCACTGTGTCCCAGTGGGGAGCTGTACTGAGAGGGCCATGCCAACCTCTGAGCCCAAACAGTTGTCTGTCACGCTGGCTCTGCTGCTACTGCACCAGCCCACTGCAGGGGATGGGCACATGTTTCCACAGAAGCCTGATCTGCTCCTCTCTCCACAGTGCACCAACCCCCTGCCAGGGCTAACCAAGCTGGAGGACTGCTGCGGCAGCGTGGGGCTCTTTTGGGGTGCAGACCAGTGCCTGGCCTGTCCCCCCCGGCCAGGTGAGTACTGCCACTGGCCAGCACAGCACGAGGGATGGCTCCCATGCTCAGTGAGCAGAAATGGTCCTGGTGCCTCATGCAGCCAAGGCAGGGGGCAAAGCTGCTGGTCCCTGCTTCATGGCTCTCCTTGGCCCAGGGCCCTTGAGGATGGGCAGTGTGTCCCTGGCGAGTGCAGGGCCATGCCAGCTGCTGCCCCAGCCCAGGGAGGAGCAGTGCCCTGGTTTGGGTGCCGGGCCCAGGCTCAGCACTTTCTATCTAAAACACCCTTGTGAAACCCCATTGTGCCAGATGGTTTCCACTGTGTTAGTCCACTCACAGGGAGAAATGGGAAAAGAGCAGCCGTGGTTTTAGGAGGTGCAGTTCTAGATTTGAGGAGGAGGCTGCAGACTTGGCCCTATAGAGTTACGGGCTTGCTCTGGGCCCGACATGGGCTTGGCAAAGGCTCTGGAAATAACACTACATCAAACAATTGGCAGGAGCACGCCCGGGGTCTGTTCCAGGGGCACAGGCGTCCAGCTCTGTTTCTACTGCACTTGGGAGCCAGACAGACTGATCCAGCAGGAGATGGGGATTCCTCAGCCGCTCTGCTCGGGGTGCTTCATGACCAGAATGGCCACTTGCACCATGGCCCCATCCCATGTTGTGGTGGAAAGGCTGTGCAGAAGGACTCCTGGCTGGAGGAGAGGCAACCCTGTGGGCACAGTGGCTCCTGCATCCAGTGCTGACCAGGTCTGGTGCAGGATAAGGTGCACTTTTCCAGTGCAGCATGGGCAGGGAGCTGCTCGTCTCTCCCCTGCCTGGCTGCCCAGTCACATCCCTTCACTGGATCAAAGGACTAAAGAAAAACCCCATCATTCAGGAGACCTTTGACTCATGAGTAGAGTGTAGGTATCCAAGGTGATAAGTTTTGTGCAAGCAAGTGTGGCATTGGCAACTTCTTGCTCTGCCCAGAATTTATCCTACTTGCTTACACAGACATTCCCAAGAGCTGAATTTGTGTCTCATTATACTCCCTCAATTCAGTTCCTCCTCAGCCAGGGGTAGGGCTGGCTAGAGCCAAATTCCTTGCAATCACAGACGAGGTTGTCAGCATCCTGGAACCCAGTTCAGATCTGAGGAACTCTGGTTGCTGTCATCTTCCTGTGCTGCATGGCTCTGCTATGGTCCCAGCCGTGCCATTGCTTGCTTGCCCTCATCCATGTGCCAGTCCCAAAGGAGCCTTGGGCACATGTGGCATGGGGATGACCACGGGGTTTGCAGATTCAGCACAGACAAGGAAATGTCCCACAAAGCTTCAGCCCCCTCTTCTTTGTCCCTGACCTTCACATCCTGGCTTTCTCTTCCCCTACCCACAGCAGTCTGCCTGTTTCTCACCCTGTCTCTCTGTGATCCCTCCATTAGAAAGCAGGGGGGCCACTTAATACTTCAGTTAGGCTGCAGATGGCTGCAAAAACTCTGCACGTCCTTTCTTCTTCTCCATGCCGTGATGCAAGGTATTGCTCAGCAGCCAGAGCTGTAGCAGTGATTTGCTCTGCTGGACTTAGAGCTTCAAAATGTATCTAGTCACAGGCTTCTAAGATGTGAAAACAGGCACAAAATACCCCCATGTCCTCCTTGCAGTCGGCCATCCAGTAGAGCAAATGCACTTAAGAAATGGCTCCTAGCTGCCAGCAGGGTCCACTTCCACACATGCCCTGTGTCCCAGCAGCAGTTGGAACTGAAGGCGAGTTGTCACTTCTGGTGAATGGAGAGATGCTTGTCCGGCCCTTTTTTTCAGACTAATTTCATGGATGTATGAAAAATGTATCTCTGTGGGTCTTCGGTATTTGTGTGCCACAAGAAAATCCCATTTTCAGTCACTCTGGCTTTGGGTGCTAAAGTTCCTCGTTGGAGACGTAATGGCTCTTGTTGATTTTGGCAGGAATTCAGGCTAGTTGACGAGGCCATTTTCGTCCTGTTAATCATGTGCAAGTACCTTCCTTCTTTAGCTACCTCTGATTGACGGTCCCATAACCAGCTCCCCATGAAGGAGACCACACAGTGCAAGTGCAGGGAGCTGTAAGGCAGACACTTGATGGAGGGAGCCTAAGAGAGCCCAACTGTTGTGTAGTGGGAAGCCCAGGTGGATGGCATGCCTTTCTTTGGCATGCTGTCTTCATACAAGATGTCTGGCTCCAGAGTAGAGTCAGGGAAACAGTCTTTCTCAATAATTTTACTTCCCTAAGGGAGCTACTGAACATGGTGACCTCTCAATGCCATGTGCCTTTCTGCCAGGGCTTTCAGTTCCATGCCAGCATGAAAGCAACGCTCCACGTACTTCTAGCCTGTAGATCACATCTGATGCTCACACTCCTTCTGTCTTCTGGTCTTGCTGGCCTGTGTTGGGCTCACTCAATGTCATTGGGCTATAGTTCAGTGATCTGGTGTCTCATGCACAGAGATAACATGTCCAGAGGATGTTTCCAGCTTGCTTAGCTGTGTGATCTTCAGAAAGAACTCCTTGCTCTTGTGTGTCCCAGAGAGGCATGCACCAGAGCAGACTTGACAGCACTGGGAATTTAATTCCAGCAACTAGAGACAGAAATGGCAGAAGCTAGTTCAGTGTAAACACTTACAAATGTACAGAAGTGCAGCCAGGCAAGAGCTAGACAAATGGGGAACTTGTTTGGATTGACTGTCTGCCCGAGACACTGATTGTTAGTAGAGTCTGGATACGTCCGGATGTCTCCATCGTCTGCAGCTTTCATGTTTGGTACGTGTTTGTGTGCGGAAAGACATCAGAGAAGAAGAAGAATAGGAGGCAGGCATCTGTCTGAGTGAACTTACCATGACCAATCCTCGCTATTTTTTGTGTTTTGCTCAGCATCAGAAAAGCCAAGGCACTCAAATGCTTTGTTCACATCCTAATTAGACCATGTTAAAAACTGAGTTCAAAATTAAGGATTGACTTGGTCAGGAGTCTCTGTAGTGAGTGTCACTTTAGCCTCAGATATTTCCTTAGGCCCTGCTCAGGCTGTGTGGTTTGCTGCCGGCGAGGGTTATTAAGTCTCTTCAGAGAAGTGAGCACAGAGATGGGTGTTCAAGCAGGCTATAATAGAAGTGTCTTGGAGATGCTATTGTTCATACAAGTGACAGCTGAAGACGGGAACCCCAGGATATGTCAGAGACAGCTCTGGGAGAAGGGGGAAAGCTGAGAGCTTGCTCCATGAGCTGTCGGAGCGAAGGCTGTCACCTGGCATGAAAGAAAGAGGTGAGCCAGAGGCAGGGCCCTGGAGGGTGGCAGGACACCTGCATGTTGTCATGTGGCTGCAGTCCTTCAGCTCAGGGTGGTGTTGGCTGGATGAAATGTGTTGTGTTGCAAGATAGGATAAATCAGATGGAGGGTCTTAAGTGCTTGGAGGACACAGTGGAGCACACACAGAAAGATTAGAACTGAATTCTAGGAGGAAATGGGAGCTGTAAGGTAAAAGTTGGAGGAGACTGATAATAGGAAGAGGGAATTGGAGGCTGGGGAAGCAGCTGAAGTAGAGGTGCTTGGATGTGGCTGGAAGGCAGCTCAGGGACCAGTAGGGTGTTTGAGCAGTTCTGGTGAGGAACTTGCACTGAAGCAATGTCCTTTCCTGTGGCAAACTCAGGATGTGGGGCTAGTACCAGACACACTACTAGGCAGAGCTACTCCTCCTTACCTGCCACACAGTGCATTATTTTGGAGTATACAGTGGTCTGTGGAGAACAACTTGTTGAAACAAGGTTAAGAGATGGTCTGTGGAAAGTAAACTCAGCAAGACCAGAGCTGCGGGTCAACAGAGACCCCATGGCAGGTGTGAGTTTGGACACGGGTTCTCTGAAGGCTTGACCCTTCTCAGGCACATGGGGATAAAGGAAACTAGTAGCAGAGAGTACTGCACAGAGGGGATCACAGCCCTGCTCTTCTACCTCCTCCCTGGCCGTGAGACCACACAGCTCAGCAACTAGCGGGACTCCAAGAGAAGCCCATAGCAGTAACAAACACCATCTCCAATACTGCACAGAAGCTACAAGTCTCACCTTTCTGTTTGGGTTTGAGGTACCTTGGTTGCAGGAGTAAACTTGCATCTTCCAGGTCCTGATTTTTCAGTGCCCCGTGCCCTGTATTTCCAGCTACAGTCAGTCTGAGCGTGGGCTGGGCTGTGCATTCGCTGGTTGTGCTCAGTGCAGATCTTCCAGCACTGCTTTTTCTCTTCCTGCCTATGGGTTTTAACTGCATTAAGAAACAAGTCTTTGAAGGCTATTGTTTTTATTCCCGTTCCCTGTGTTTTTTCAAGTTTTTTGTCCTAGAGAAAAGTTTGAATTTCACTGGAAAGTTGGATCTTGTAATGTCTGGCTTGGCATCCACATCACTCCCCAAACGGACCTCCCACTGTGAGAGGGGTGGCAGCTCACCCATAGAGCCATCATCATCAGAAATGCTGAGTGGCTCTGCAAGCTGCATGCTCCCTTACACTGTGCCTGCAGGCATTGAATCAGCCACAGGAAGCCCCTTGAAAACCAACCCCTTGGTCTGCTCCTGTAAACAGATTGGGGAAGATACAGCAAAAAAAACCCTGGAAATATGAGAAGGAGGCTATGGAGGGGGCTGGTTCTGCCACTACTACATGTGCCACAGGGAGTCTGTCCAGGACAGTAAAGAAGGGCTGGAGGTGGAAAAAGAAGTCGAAACCTCTGCAAGGTTGTGCCGTTACCACAGAGAGCAATGCTTAACCTGAGAAAACACAGCATTTTCAGGACTGCCTTGTTCTGCACAGTGCTTTTTTTTCTCATTGTTCATGTGTAGCATTGTGGTATCAGCATGCAGCAGCACATTATTGCAAAAGTGAGGGTTTCTAGGTACAGAGGGATCTTGTCCCAGCTGGCAGCCACCATGGGAACAGAATGAGGATCTCTCTGTTGGAACACCCAGTGGCAAGTAGGAATTGCCAGACTCTTTCCTTGAAGCATCTTTCTCACCTTGAAGATTTTTATTGACCATGAGTAGAGCCAGAGGACTTAGATTTTTATCGCACGTGTAGCACTGGTGCATGCCCTCCCCAGCCCTGCTCCCGTAACTTTTGTTGGGACACTGGAGAAAGTCTTGCTGGAGCCTGCCTACAACAGACCACCCAGAAGAGAGAAAAGTCATCACAGATCTGGATGAAAGGATCTCTGTCCTTTCCCTCTTGTCCATTCTGCTTCAGAACTCGGCTTATCCCCCACAGCCGCAGCCCTGCCTACTTTTTGGTGTGGCATGTCTAAGACATCTCTGGAGGCTGGTGTGGGGTTTGAGCTGCTCTGCTCTTCTGCCAGTGAGCTCAGCAGCTGAAGTCTTCTCTGCAGTAGAGGCTGATCTTCTCTAACTCACAATAAACTGGACTGAGATTTGACTGGGTCCACCACCCTCACTTCTCCAGATGTCATGAGACCATGCGTTCTGGCTCCTTTCACCTCCCACATGCTGGAAAACCTAGGACAAGCAGAAGCACCCCAGCTATCCTCAAAGGTTTCTCAGACAGATAATGCCTTTAATATGATAGATGGAAAGAGTCAAAATAAATGGTCTGGCTTTCACTAAGCAGGCATTTCCTCACTTCTCATCTGACCACAGGTTTGCTTATTCCCCTTTTAACAGTGTGATACTGGCTGGACTAATGCAATGTATTATCTCATCCTACAAACATTGCCTCACTTCATGCCCTTGTGGCTACCACTACTAGAAGTTTTCCACTGCACCGTCACCCTGAGCTTCTTCAAACAGCATTTGGGGAGCCTGGGCCCTTGGGTAAAACTTTCTCCAAGGAAGTGATGGAAAACTAGCCTAGTTGCTTAAAGATCATCCTGCTAGGCTACAAAATCCCTCTGCTCAATTTCCTTGCATTCGCTTCCCTTCCTATTATGCTCTGCTTGATTATTTTCCTAGCTGAAAGAATGAAGGTGTTGGTGGGAGTCCTGGGCTGTAGCTGCTTCACACTCACCTTTCTGAGTCTGTGAGCTTGTTGCAGACATGTTCCTTTGTGCAAGCCCAGCCCTGACAGGCCTGCCCAGTGCCTGCAGAGCTTGCAGAAAGCATCACTGCGTGGTAGGAGAGCTGGAGGGAACAATGAGGAGAACATAGAGGGAGTCCTAATATGCAAGTACCAGGTGAACACATAGTTTTGGCACAGTGCCCACAGGGCTGAAGTACCCAGAAGCTGAGGCTCTGAAATCACATCCTTTAATCAGAAACCAGGGCTCCCTCTGCTCAGCAAACCTGAAATCCCTCTG
This sequence comes from Campylorhamphus procurvoides, assembly GCA_013396655.1. NCBI lineage: Eukaryota > Metazoa > Chordata > Aves > Passeriformes > Dendrocolaptidae > Campylorhamphus > Campylorhamphus procurvoides. The sequence goes on along the minus strand of WBMV01001660.1, from coordinate 399,519 downwards.
CTTGACAGATGTAGCTCAGCTGTTCCAACCCTAGCCTCAGGCTCTGGGAGAACCTTTCCTGGAGAGAGTGTAGACAGACAGATAGAAGAGGCTGAGCCCCCCATCTCTGGATGCTGACAGATCTCTACCCTCTCTGATCATCAGGTCAGCTTTTTCCCTTTGGTGAGTTCCAGAAGAATAGCCTCCAAAGCCAGTCTGTCACTTCTACCAGCTGCTGCATGAGAGAAGGTTGGGTGCTGATCCCCTCTGCAGGAAACTCAGGTGTCCTAGTCTGGTTTTTCAGGCAGTTTTAGCCATCTCTGCTGTAGATCGGCAACATAAGAGATTGTGGAAGGAAATGGTCCTCTACTCAAGAAACCAAATACAAAGCTGAGAGTTAATACCTTACATCCTCTTGCAGCCACACACTGTCTTCCCTTGTGGCCAGGTCCTGGCAGAAAGAGAGCAGCCTCCATCCAGTACTTCAGAAATGTCTTGGTTCCCCTTGGTACAGAGAGATCTGCTCACATAACATTGCAGTTATTCTTTCCAGGGAACATGGGTTTCTTTGCAAAGGTAACGTGTGTCTGTAGCTTCACAAGTGATTTGCTGAAGTAGTAAGCTGCAGGTTTCTGCAAACTGGAGTGGTATGAGTGCTGAGGTGTGGCACAGTCCTGCACTCATCCACCTACCACTGGCATTTTCTGCCTTGTCCTCTTCCTGGCAGCATCTGGTGGAGGGATGCTGCAGGATCTGTTTCTCTACAAAGACTTTTCAGAGGGGGAGCACAGCTCTGACACATGTCATGGCTGTTTGATCTCCAGCATGCTTGGCTTCCTGTCAGAGGGCTTGCACATAACAATGCTGCTTCATTTGAGCGTCTGTTATCACATTGTGCTGAGGTTGGCAGATGCTTCCAAGAACAGTTAATGCCTGTAGCCAGCCCCCAGCCCACAGGCTGTGGTGTGGGAGGACCTGGAATCCCACCAGGGTGCTGAGCTTGGAGCCCATAAGCCAGAGGTTGTTTTTACCTTCTCAGACGGCTGGAAATGTGCCCTATCACCAATAGTTCCCTTGTCCCCAACAACCAGGTATTTGTTAGCATCTCCTGCCTACAGTTCATGATTGAACTGTTAAAGGAGGTAAACAGATATTTTTTGTCATTCATTCAGCCGCTGAGGATCAATCTGCAAATGGAGAACCTTGTAGCTTCATTTAATATACTGGAGGAAGCCAGGCTTTCTATTCTCCTTCCTGGTACAAGCTGCAAATGCCTTGTTCTCCTGCCTTTATTTCCTAAGCACCTTTTTCCTAGGAGGCTGGTCCCTAAGTTTTGCCTTTCAAGAACTGTCCTAAAATGGCTTTAAATTGCTTTGCCCAGGACAAAGAGTTATGGACATGCCTGTTTTCTGCCCCCAGAGTGTTGTTTGCATACTTAAACTTTGCAGGCAACCATCTCCTGCTGTAAGGATGGTCTCAGTTTGTCCGTGGTTCTTGAAAGCTGCAACACGTTGGGAATCTGCCAGACCCTTAATATGACCATTGCTATGGAGGGTTTTCCACATATGACCCCAAGGGGTGAGCTACTGATGCCAGGCATGAAGAATTAAGAGTGGTGGGAATATAGCTAGACAGTCATTTAGCTGTTGCATGCACTTTTTGTTCCCAAGCATAAGATCCAGAAAATTAAAAAGAAACCCCACCCTGGGAAAATCCTAACCTTAGGCAAAGCACCCTTCTTCCTACCCCACCCCATGCTTACTCACTTCCCAACTCATCCACTCCTGGATTCCGTTTTCTTTGCTTCAAAATACTGTGCCTAAATTTGACTTCCTTGGGATTTATGGGCCACATTTTACTCGCCTTTAAAAAATTTGGAGAGATTTAATCGTGTGTGTTATAGGCCATTTTGAAACCCACAAAACTATTTTAAGCAGCAGTTTGAATTTTTGTATGACGAGAAGGATTGGGGCAGGAAATCACATGCAGTAGAAAAGAGGAGAAATGCAATAAACAGGCCATGAGTGGTTATTTTAGCAGCTTCTTAAGGACCTCAGCCATTCCTTTCACTCTGATCCCCTTTGTCATGTGCCACCTGGCTATCCAAGCTGACCTAGAAGCAACCGAAGTGACACAGTGATAGATATGAAGCTTGGGCAGCACCTCTGGGTCAACAGGTTGGCACCTGTCAAGCAGCATAAGACTTGGGAAATGTGGCTGCTCCCACCTTTCACACGGCCCTGGGAGTCATCACAGGCAGACCTAGGAACTCTTTGCCTTCTGCAAGAAGGGCAGAGAGAAGGGAGGATGCTCTACTGCCAGTGTCCCCCATTGTTTGCTTTTCTCCCCAGCACACCCTGTGATTGAGAATGGGCAGGTGGAGTGTCCCCAGGGATACAAGAGGCTGAACCGGAGCCACTGCCAAGGTAAGGATGCTGCTTTCATCTCTCTCTCTCTCCTTCCCACATCCCTGTCAGAGTTGTAATTATCTACACAAGTTAAATACCATTACCTAACTCCCTGATATAGATGTGCAAAGAATGTGACTTGTAAAAATCTCTGCTTTCATCAGGAATGAAAGAAAATCAGGTATCAAATGAGGTATCATTGGACTACATGACTCAGTTGATAAGCAGTCAGCACATAGTTGGGCCAGCACAAGAAAACTCACCTGTTAAGTCCTGCTAACCCAGTAAGGGTCTATGTTTTTGCTCTGCTAAGTGTGAGTGTAAAAACATTTCTTCTGTGGTCTGAAGCAACAGAAATTCTCTTTCCTAAAATCATTTGTGAAGGTTGTCAGCTTGTTCAGTTGTTCATTCACAAGTGGAAGAGTGCTGTAAAAATGATTCCCTCTATTCTGAGTGTGTTACTTGTCCATGCTGCCCTGCCTGCCCCAGGCTGCCAGGATTGATGTATTTCTCACTTCCGTGTTCCCTCAGTTCCATATGAGGAAGGCACCATCTCTCTGCTTTGCTCTCTGGTTCATGTTTATTTGGCATCTCTTGGATCCACACTGCTTGTGTTTTTCCGTGCTCTGACTGAAGAGGAATTTTATGGTTCCTTTCTCGTGATTCATGATAAGCTGAGAGGTGTCATCTTGCAGATGCAGGAGGGAATCAAGTCCCTGGCCATGCAAACCCAGAGCTGGCAATCCAATGACTCATCTCTTTTAGCTGGGACTTTCCACCATCCTTACTTAATTAATGATTCAACCTCCCCCCCCACATTGTCCTGGGGGAGAACTTTGAACAACACAACAACTTCTATTCTCCTTGGTGCTCAGATCTCATCCCTTATGTGGCCACAGACAGTGCTATGATTATGAGGAGCTGCTAGGAGACATCAAATAGGAGTTGGAGGAGTGGAGCAGCTGGAAGGACTCATGTCAGCAAGCAGAGACCTGAAGTGCCTGCTCTGGATTTGTGTCCCTTCTGAAGAAGGGAGAAGCTCAGAGGAGCAGAGGGAGATGGAAGTGCGGATTTATCTAGGAAGATGTTTTTGCACAGAAAAAAAATCATGAACCAGGAATTTGTGCCTCTGTGTGCTCCTTCATAAGCTGTGTTGGATAAGTACTGTTCTGCAGACACTTCTGCCTTGAGGACATTTCCCATCTCTGCTATTGCAGTGGGATGTCTGTCAGGAAGCCCAGTAGCTCACTTCAGGGCCCAGAGGGAACAATTGGACTGATAGATGTAGGAGAGGCTACTTGGGGCTTTCTTCTGCCAGCCCAGGTAGGAAGGGCTGGCTTTGCAGGTGGTTGTCAAAGCACTGTTGACTAGAGGATGGCCCAACCAGAAGACCACTTTCCTCTGTTCAGTATGAGTGGAAAGGGTTGTCTCTGGTGCCTTTCAGCAGAGGAACAAATGCTTCATCTCTGCAGGATCTCCTTTCCTGTCCTTGCTGCATACCAGTGAGCAGGAACAAGGCTGCAAGGAGTCCGAGTTGAGAGTGCCTGGCAGAACCAGGCCAGGGAACCTCTCAGTGCTGCTGGAACCAGCAGGAGGATGGAACTGGAAGGAACAATGTGGTTGCTAGACATGAAGCAAAGACTGTCTTGGAGACTCAGGGGTAGGGAGGTGTGTATGCCCAGCAGTCACTGCGCAGAACACACACTGGCACCTTGGTGTCCATATGTCCTTGAAGTCCACATATATGTTGGCGTCTGTTGCTGACTGGAGGGTAAACCAGCAGCACCTTTCCACTACAGGCTGTCTGACTCTGGAAGTTTGGGTTGGCTCCCTGCCAAGCCCAACTGCTGGCCACATGGATTCCCCCCTAAGAGAGAAGGGAAAAAAAAGTACCCAAAAAGACAATTTTAGTAAAAGTATATATATATATATATATATATATATTTACATATATTACAATTATATACAATAAAACACTATGAATCTACAGAACAGATCCCAGAACAACCCCCAAAGGGGAGAAGGGAAAGGGGAATGGGACAAAAATGGGTAAAACAAAGACACATACTTGTAAACTCAGGGAAAAGCTCAATAAGAACTAATACAATCAATTCTCACCAACACTCCCCTTAAGAGAAAGCAGGTCCTTCCCCTCCGTACGGCTGGGACAGCAGCTGCTCCGAGAAGCCTCAGCTCACAGAGATAAGGGCTAGGCCGGCACAGAGAGCTGATGTCCTCCACCACGCGAACAGGAGAGAAGAGAGCAAAAAAGAGAGGGAGGAAATCTTCCTCCTGTCTTAATATAGACCTGATTACATGAAGGAATGGTGTGGAATACTTCCTTAGTTACAACCTTGTTACCAAGGAAGGTCCAGACCAAAACTAAGAAAACTAAACCACCACACTGACTCAGTGTGACTGTTTCTGAGGAACATTGGCAGGCTTGTGTGGGGTGGGAAGAAGCATCTTAAACAGCCTACAGATCTTGGTTTGAGGTCCCTGAGGCCTGTTCTTGTGGGCTAGCCCGGGCCCTGGCATGCTGCAGGGGGTAGGAGTGCATAGCTCTGAGCACACCTGCTGGCTTCTGTTCCCAGTGGGCATTTCCACTGTGGGTGGGTCCTTTGCTGACAGCAGAATAGATGGGGTTGGACTAAGGCCGGGATGTGGCCCTGGTTTGAATTAAGCCTATAAAGCCTAGCCCTTGGTACTTGTTTGTTTTGTGCTCTCATTACTCTAATCCCTTCAATCCCTTTGCTTATATGGAGACAAACACTTTGTCTGGTTGGTGTGTTGGAATAACATAACACTCTGACTATGCTAGGGAGTAACAGGGATGAACTGTGAGGCTCCCCTGGAGAGCTCTAGTGTCTTCTCTGAGTGGGGTTCCCAGTGTATTTGGGGTCTGGCTGCTGGTTGTTCTCAGGAACTCTCTCCTGTGCTTGGTACAGCACAGGAAACCACTACATTGTGCAGCCAAATCCTACTCCTCCCTGGCCTGCTGCAGATCCCTGTAGCATTGGTACTTCTAACTGACTTAGCTTCTGGCCTAGTCTTCATTGTCGTTGTATGTCTCAAAGGTGTATGGGGCAGCTAGTGGGATAAATGAGGGAGTTTAAGAACACAGGACAGGAAGGACCTCTCAGGTAAATAAGTCTAAACTTCTGCTGCCATTGCTGGCTGTGAGAGATTCTCCCTACCACCGAGCAATGATGCTTTGGCTCTGAGAAATAAGGTAGCGCTGGGAAAGCTGTTCTGAATCTTCCTCCCCTTCCATTTTGAGACAGTCTCTAGAGCATCACTGGGTGTTCTCAGGGCAGCTGAGGTCTCACTAGAACCTTGTACACTGCTGTTGAGACTGCCCTGTGTCTTTGGAAAATGTTTGGCATGATGCTGCCTAGCATCACATTGGCATTTCTTGGTCTTGGCAGCTCACAGCTGTCCTGGGAGCAGTGAGTGTGTCCAGGTTCTTCCCACTGCCTCCTCCCACCTCTTAGCTTGTAGTGTATGTTCCTGTGGTTTGTCCCAGGGTGGTGCTGAGGTTGATCCCACTCCTGCTGCTTTGTGCCCTCATCCAGCTCTTCCTGCACTGCTTGTGCCTCCTGACACAGCACAGTTCATCAGCGTTTTACTTTTCTGGGCCAAGGTCTTTAGTGAAGATATAATGCTACATCAGTCCATGAGGAGGGCTTCCTCCTCACTCTCCACCTGAAAATTGCCCTCAGCTCTTGTTTATGCACCTTTTGCCAACCTCTGCATTCTCCAGCGTGGCTCATACGTTCCTATATGGTGCTGAAGGAAGGTCTTTACTGCAGGCCAAATGAGTGAGTCTAATGGTGTTTCCCAGTTTCCTACCCAAAGATTGTATCTGATGTGTGCTGAGTCGGTGGCAGTGGCAGAGCTTGAGGCAGTTCTTGGGCTTGGCGACTTCCCACTTGCTCAACCTGTTCTTAGAAGAAGATGCCAGCCATTCCTCTGCCTCTGGATGGGATCAGTCACTGCATCCCTGCATGCTGGCACTGAGTTTCTCAACTAGGATCCTCCATGGCTGATGGCTCTATACAAGCAAGACCAGGAATCAGGCGAAGGGACAGGATTCATCTTTCCAGGCTTACAAACAACAACTGTGATGGCTGTAAGAGTGACCCTGACAAGATGGCTCACCATAGAGGCCGCATCTGTTTTCCACAAGGACTGTGAAGCAGAGGAGTCATCTGCAAGCCATCCCTGCAGCTGCAGTGAGCAAGCTCCGTGCTGCTGATGTGGGAGAGGTTCCCACTATTCCGCTTGGTGCAGAGGCTGCCTCAAGCACCAACCCAGCTGAGATCCCCTTGGTCTGCAGCACCTGAATGGGAGGCACTGTATAGGCAGTTTAGTTCACCCTCAGCTTCCTCATATCTCACAAAGCTCTCTCCTTTCCTTGCAACAGATATCAACGAGTGCTTGATGCAGGGCCTGTGCAAAGATGCTGAGTGTATGAACACCCGTGGCAGCTTCCGTTGCACCTGCAAGCCTGGCACCATGCTAGACCCATCCCGTAGCCATTGCATCTGTAAGTGCTCCAGGGAACTCCTCATTTTGGGAAGGGACCTGAGCAGAATCCCATGGCTGAGTGGATGCTGCAGTGTGCTTCACGTCTCCTGCAAATGTAGTTGAGTTGTGCTATTCCACACTTGTGTGCAGAATGGGTCTCAGTCATGCATTATCCTTTACCATGGACATGGCATGGTCCCTGCAGAGGGTGGATGGAACGTGCCTGTGGTGTGGCAACAGAGGACACAGCCTCCTCTGATGAGAGAACTCCCCCAGAAGCTCGATTTGCTTGGGGCTGACACTGCATGGGGAAAGGCCTGATGGCTTACGGCCAGGGGGCATTCTGGAGAGAAAGCAGGGCAGCCCTTGGCCAGGCTGAGAGGCACAGGCAGAGAAGGGGCCAAGGACAGGTTCTCTCTTTGGAGAGTGCAGAGCTTGATTTCTGGCACTGACACTGCTGTTGCGTTTCAGCGGACAAAGCAGTGTCGATGGAGCAGGGGCTGTGTTACCGCTCAGCAGCTGGAGGCGTGTGCACCTTCCCCCTCTCCCACCGCATCACTCAGCAGATCTGCTGCTGCAGCCGTGTTGGGAAGGGCTGGGGGGAGAACTGCGAGGAGTGCCCCATGCCCGGCTCAGGTGAGACGTGCCTGTGTCAGCTTTGCCTGCTCTGGTTAGGCTGGGGTTTGGGTTTGCCTAAATGCAGACACTGCAGGACCCAGAGCTGAGCAGTACAAATGCTGTCCTGTGAGATGTGTACAGCAGCCCAGGAAGCAGACCTGGGTAATACTGGGAAGACAGGGAAATCCCTCAAGCAAAACCACTCTCTACCAGAGGGAGAGCACAAACACGTCTGTGCCTGGCTTTATTTGACAGCCTTTTTCTCTCACACATCTTCTGTTGGGAAGAAAGCCAGATGAGGATGAGTTTGGTGTATCTCAGCATTAGGTTGGGTGGAGGGGAAAGCACCAAAATCCTCAAGACTTGGAAAAAGCTTCATGTGGTTTGTGCAGAGTGTTCTGAGTGATGTGCAAAGCGCTCAGCACCAAGGTGCCCCAGGTTCACTTTTATCTGCTCCCTTGCTCAGTTTGGACCTTCCTGTGGCATGATCCTTTCCTAGCAGTACTTACTCTGGGAAGGGATTTAGTTTTTGGGTTCTGGGAATGCCTGCTAGAAACCCAGCCTGCTCTGTGAGCATATTCTGTCTTCTTGAAGCATTCACCCACATGAACCCAAGATGTGTTTCTTTAAGAATTTAACCCTTAGAAATTCCAGAAAATGGTAGGATGGGGAAAACTGGCACCTGCATTCACATACGTGCTTGTCCATCTTTACTCCTTTATTCCACTGTCACACCATCATGTCTGGGTGTAGTAAGCCAGGTGATCCCTACACTAGTCTCTTCCTGCCAATCCCCGCCCTCTGAAGTTTTGATTTGATTTTCTTTCACAGAAGCCTTCAAGGAAATTTGCCCAGCAGGACATGGCTACACCTACTCCAGCTCTGATATCCGACTGTCAATGAGGAAGGCAGAGGTAGATGAGCTGCCCTTCAGCTTGGAAGAGCAAGGGGAGAGCAGCAACTGGACTTTGGACTGGACAGCAAAGAGACAGCAACTGCAGGACAGCCTGCGTGGGAGCATCCCAGAGGCATTCCCCTACCCTGGCACCTCAGCAAGACAGGGTAGTGTGGGGTCTACTGCTTAAAGCTGCTCCATCTGGGCCCCTAGCAAGGGTGGAGAAATTCTCAGGTCCTGCCATAGACCATGGATGTACTTCTGGCTGATAAGGATTTTCTACATCTGTATGACTGTAGCGTTCCTGAGGCATAAGGCACCAAGTCTTCAAGCCTTTGGAGAGAAGGTTGAGTGTTTCAGGCTTCTGCAACTGCATCTTTGCAGTTGGTGCTGACTGGCCAGGCTGTCTCCACCAGGACTTCAGGTCTGCATGGCAAGCCTGGCACTCCAGTCCTTGGGCTTTTGTCCAGCCCAGCTGGAAGGCAATGTTACCAACTACTTGCTGGAGCGGAAGCTCCTGGGGTCTGCACAGTGCCAGGAGTCCAGGTGTGTTAGCTTGGGGAACAAAGCCTTGCAGAAGAGTGTGAGGGACTGAATGGCAGCGTCATAGAAGTGGGGTGAAGTTAGAGCAGCCAGTGTTTGAGGAAGATGCCTATCTGCTTTGTCTCTACTCACCATTCACTCTTTCCCTTCCCAGGTGAAATTTCTCCTGCCATGCAGGTGAGTAAGGTTTGTCTTGCTACACCTGGGTGCATCTGTAGTAGCTTGATGGGCAGGAAGGGGGATGTCATAAAAATAAACTGAAAGAGAATAGATTTAGATTAGATATTAGGAAGAAATTCTTTACCGTGAGGGTGGTTAGGCACTGGAACAGGTTACCCAGAGAACTGATGAATGCCCATCCCTGGAAGTTTTCAAAACCAAACTGGATGGGGCTTTGAGCAATCTGGTCTAGTGGGAGGTGTCCCTGCTCATGGTGGGGGTGTGTTCCTTAAGGTTCCTTCTAACACAAACTATTCTATGATTCTTTTCCTGCTCACAGGCTTTTAGACATGAGTTAGACATGACTGGAGCCAGGTCAACACTGCATCTCACAGGGTTTGAAGCTCTAGACAAGGAGAGATTATCCATGATGGACTCAGTCCTAAAGAGCAAAAGGGTGAATTACTGCGAAGATGTAGCCGACTATAGAAGAAAAATTTTGCTTTGAAATTCTAGACTGTGCTGGAGATTCAAATTTGCTCTGCTTTCACTGGCTTCAGTGAATATAAACTGTACTTAGACAGCTGAGATGTGGGCACTCACTCCCTGCTGTCAGCCTGGCCAGGCTATAGGGTTGATGGGCAGCAGGATGAGGGGAACTGCTGCAATCAGCTTGTGGCATGGTCCTCTCATCGAGCCTGGTGTTGTGCTCAAGCCCAGCTCACAGACAGGTCTCCCTGTGCTATGGTAGGTGCAGCAGAAACACCACTGGAGCAGTGAGGACAGGGGTCTCACGCTAGCTATGTGAATTCACCCTATTTGATAGGAGCAGCCTGGGGACTGATTGTCTGCCAGGCTCTCCTAGGTCTCGTTTCTTTATTGTCAATCTCACTTGAAAAATGTGTACCTCTTGATCCCTGCTGTTAGGGGTTCAGCCATATCTCTCCTGAGCATCTCTGAGCCCTCTTGCTCTAGCAGATCATCCCTCAGAATATTCTTGCAGCCCCTCTGAGAGAGTGGACAACACTGCCATTGTCACTCCTTCATAGCCATGTAGTGATTTGCCCAAATACATCTGAGAGATCTCAAGACAGAGCAGAAATTTGAATCAAAGCTTCCAAATGTGAAGCAGAGCTAGTCTGGAACTTACGTTGCTTAGCTGATGGTTTTCTTCATCCATTGCAGAAAGCTTCTCGGAGCAGATACTCAGGTTGTGCCCCCACATTTCCTTTGGCAGCCATAGGTTTGCCAGGAGGGGATGCTGAGAAAGAGCTTCTATCACCAAGCACCCTTCTAGTAGGTAGCAGTCTTGAGGCAGGTTGAAACAGCATCTGTCCTCATCCTCCCAGAGCCGACAGTGGCAGTATTTACCATGCCTGGATGACCTTCCTGGCCACCTTGAGGAGGTGCCTGCCTGGGAGCAGTGCCCTGGGTCTCACCTGCACAGTGTGCTGGCATGGCCCCTGTGTGGGCAGTCCTCCAGGCGTGGTCTGGAGCTATGTTTTGCCCAGGATGACATGCTCAGGACAGTGGCCCTACCAGCTGCACCTAGCTATGGCAGCTTCTTCCTCCAGGATGGCCTCCTGGCGAGCAAAAGAAGCCATGAGGTGGGTGGGAAAATGTCTAAGGGATGCTGCATCCCTGTTCCATGCATGAGAATAGAGGCAGTCCTATGTTTCTGTCCTTCAGGGCACTGCCGATGCCACTGCAGAACCCAGCATGCACAGAGGTGAGTGCCAGGCTGGTGGAAGGGCAGGGTGCTTGTGGGGAAGAGGACAGGGCAGTGAGGAGGGAGGAGACTGGGGAGAGTGGGAGCTGCCTCCTCTGCACGGTGCTGGGCAGGATGAGCTCCTGGCTGGGCTGGTTGTGGGACATAGCAGAGAACCCCTATCACACTGGGTTGGCTGATGGGGGCTGTAGGAATGTGGGGAGGTGATGAATATCCAGCAGGGTCGAGGAGGCTGTGTTAACTAACAAGATGATGGGGTTGCTGCAACCACCCTGCAGCCCCTCCCCATGTGCTTTGGGGCTGTGGTTGCAGAGCCACCCAGCACAGGTGAACCTTGGGCATGCACTTCTGCCTGGGACCAAGGGCTTGCCTCACCTCTCTTCTTCTTCCACAGTGGAGGAAGAGGAGTTCTGGCGTAGCCCTCCCCAGCCTGGCCCCATCACCACCTGGGATGCTGCTGCTCCAACCCAGGTGCCAGCGCAAGGCTCAGGTGTGTGTGTCCACCACTCAGGCATTTCCCGCTTCTCTTTGCATGGTACTACAGGGAAATTATGTCCTAAGCTCTGCCCAGGGGCCCTCTCCCTTCATTAGTCTGCTTGTCCTCCCACACTCCCCCCCTTCACTTCCCGAAGAAAAGTTCCTGCCTGCCCTGCCACCCTGGGGTGTTGCCCGAGCCTGGTCTCCGCTGCTGCCAGGCAGAGAAAGCCGCCGGCCATGGGGAGGCATAAGAGTGAACCTGTCCGAGGAGCAAAGTATTTGTCTTTCTGAGCCCTGGCCTGCCTGCGGGTCACTTGCCCGGCCAAGGGATCCCCCGGAGCCCGCTGGGTGGCTTTGGCCCCGTGCCCCCCTGGCGGGAGCTGACTCATCGGGAAGGAAGGGGAGCGCCAGGGGAGCCATGTGGCTCCCGGGGCCGCTTGTTTACTGCGCCGCAAACAAGGGCGCTCTTGTTCCAGGGTTGCTTAAGTGTCTGGGAGTGTGGCCCCTGCCCTGTGCCGGGGGCTGGAGCACCTTGGGGAGCAGGCCTGGCAGAGGCACCTTGCTGAGGAATGCGTCTTCCTCAATAGCCTTTTGTTCGGGGTTGGGCTGCCCCCCCCCGGCTGGCTCGATGCCCAGGGGTGTGTGGTGCCCCTCTGCTCCCCCCCTGCCGCCTGTGCTCCCCTTAGCAGGGTGGGGCAGGGGCGGGGGGCCCTGCTGGCACCCCAAGAGGAACCACAGCACAGGTGCTAGGCTCTGCTGCCATCCTCTAAGGCACAGGGCTGCTCCTCACCACCCTTTTGGGGGCGCAAGGCACAGGGGAGCAGTACAGGGGAGTGGGGCATCCCAGCTGAGCTCAGGCCAGAGAAGCCAGAGGAGGTGGCAGGGTCTACTCTGTCCTCCCTGCAGCCCTAATGGTGTAGGCTGCCTGAAGAGCAGGGGAGCAGGTTCAGCATTGCTCTCCAAGAAGGGAAGAAGTGGCCTCCTGGCATGGTATTAGGGACACAAAACAGGCACTAGAGTCTCTGCACCCTTTCGGTACTGCCCCCAATCCCATGCTCTCTCTTCCCAGGGGTCAGTGGCTGTGCCTCTTCACCCCTCTCCTGTGGAGCTGGTGCTTGTGTTCTCACCCCAGAGGGATACAGCTGCTTGTGCCACCCTGGCTACACACTGGACCCCAGCCATATCCACTGCATTGGTAGGTTGGCACCTGCTCTGCCTCCTGGGCCTCAACAGACCATTCAGTCCTTCAGGCTCTTGGGGGAAGGTTTTCTGGCAGCTCTGCTGAGCCCCTGCCCACATGCTGCACTGTGGAGCTGGCAGGGGGTTGGCAGTCAGCTGCAGGTGGTGACTCCCTGTCTTCTTTCTCTGCCTGGGCACAGATGAAGATGAGTGTCTGAAAGACCCCTGTGCTGGAAAAGGTCGCTGCATCAATAGTGTGGGCTCCTATTTCTGCCTCTGTTACTCTGGGTTCACCCTGGCTGTGTCAGAGGGCAAGCAGAGCTGTGAGGGTAAGTGGTGTCCACTCGGCAGAAGGCTGCGACTTTCCCAGAGCTTCCCTGTTCTCTCACCCTCATACTCTCTCATGAGTGTGCACAAACACATGCACTTCATGCACACTGTGCAAACATACACGCATACTTGCACACCTTCCCTTCCCACAGGCCTGCCCATGGACAGTTGATCCATGGAGATCACTCTCTCCTGCTTTCTTGGGGACAAGACCTTGCCCATGATGATCTGGACAGGAGTTTGATCATGATGCTGACTCTGATCACTGCTTCGTGGCAAGCAGAGTGCTAGGGCAGATGGGGGATAGAGGAGAATTCTGGCACCAGTCCTTAGGGTAGAGCCAGATGCAAGTGGAGCAGGTCCTCTCCTGCACACAGCCTTCCTGACATTGGAGGGGGAAGACTCAGAACTGTCTCCCTGTCTGTTGCTAGATCGAGATGAATGTGAACAGCCTTCTATCTGCCGAGGACAGCGATGCATCAACACTCCTGGCTCCTACCACTGCCAGTGCAAGGAGGGCTTTGCCATGGGCTCCAGAGGACAATGCGAAGGTGAAGATTGCTGCTCCCTGTTCCCCTGCCCCTCCAACCCACCCCGTGCATGGCTGAACACCTCATTTCCTCTTAACTCCATGTCTCCTCCTGGAAGGGAGGTAGGACATGCCCATGTTTGTCTGCCCTCTTCCCGAAAGCTGCCTATCCACTCCTCTGGCTGCAGGAGGAACAGGCTTTCCTGGGCAGAGGGAATGGAGTTCTCCCAAGATTCTCTCCCATCTCCTCAGGGAGATCCCCCACAACAAGCCCATGTGAGCTTCCCCTTCTGGGAGAACATACCTGTATATTTTCATGCCACCTTGACTCTCTCACCAAACTTTCATGCTGGCAAGTAGACTGCAGGGAGAGCAGGCTGCAGAAACTCAGGCCACCTGTACCTACTGCATCCCATTTACTTGGGCCCTCCAGAGCTTTCACCCTTGTAAACACATGATGTGTCTGATCAAAGATTCCCCTTTCTTAGTAGCTCTTCTCCATTATAGAGTGGGAGACTATTTTAGGAGGCACTACAGGGAACAGGGCATGCACAGAATGCTGCTCCTCCTGCATGGCCTCCAGAAAGCACTTGCCTTAAGGACTTCCTGAGCTGAAGGCTGCATTCTAATCATAGTTATGAAAGGCCCTGATGAAACAACTCTGCACAGATGTTCTCTGATCCCTTTCTCTGCCCATGCACATTCCTGGCCTTGGCAACATCCTCAGGCAGTGAGTTTTGCTTCTGGTTTATGTCAGCCCTCAGGCATGGGTGTAGGATCCTGAGAGGTAAATAGGGCTATAGGAAGTGCTGCCTAAGCCTGGCAAACTTAACTCTACTGGGCATCACTGTGCCCTGGAGTGGAACTCTGAGGATCCAGCTGGAGAGGATACATTGGAGAACAATGCACTGTTTACCTTTGGGAGCCTGAAAGGAGTGCGTTTCTTGGCAGATATCAACGAGTGCTTGGATCCTAGCTCTTGTCCCAGTGGGAGGTGTGTCAATACTCTGGGATCCTACAAGTGTATCAGCTGCGGAGATGGCTACCAGCCCAGGAACGGGAGATGTATTGGTGAGGAACTTGGGCTTGTTCTGAGAATCACCCTTGCCCCCCATTGCAGTGTTTCCTGCAAGCCTCTGAAGGAACACGGGCACAGGCAGCACCCTTCCCCTGCAGGCAACCAGCCTGTGTGGCCAGGCCATAGTGCCCTCATGGCTTGCATGGCAAGGGCTGCCCTGAGCACCCTCCCATACCATGTTGCCTCCTGCTGTGTCACACAGATGTGGATGAATGTCTTATGGAGGGGACTTGTGCTCATGGACGGTGTGTCAACCTGGATGGCTCGTTCCGCTGTTCCTGCTACCAGGGCTACGAGGTGGCACGTGATGGGAAGAGCTGCCAAGGTACCAGGGAGACATGAGTTCAGACACTGAAGTGTCACACACACAGTCCAGAGGTTTCCCTAGGCTCTTCCTGAGCCCTTGGCTCTGCCTGAATCCTGGCCACTATGCTGGCTGGTTCCCCCAACACATGTACCCCTGGTGCTCTGGATCTTTTCTACTCATCCCACTCTCCCTCATATGCTTATGCAGACATCAATGAGTGCACAACCCAGGATGCCTGTCCCTTCAGACTCTGCCTTAACACTGAGGGCTCCTACTCCTGCATGGCTTGTGACACTGGCTATGTGGTCTCCAGAGATGGCAGCACATGTGAAGGTATCTCTTTCCCATGACAGAGGGGTGGGTGCTGGCGGAAATGAAGGGAGAGATATTGCCATAGCTAGGTTACTCGTGGGGCTGGAGGACTTCAGGCTTCAGGATTCTTTTTCAGCTCTTTAGCTTCCTGTTCAACATAGTGTGGAGGGCTGCAAGCAGATGTCACGTGGAGCAACAGGAAGGTAATTTTTCTCACACAGGAAAGGGATGCGGAAAGGACTCATTGATAAGACTCTTGGACTATTGATGGTATAGGAGGTGCTGACAAAGGCCAGAGGAGTACAGGAGACCTGGAAACACTGTCAGAGAGTTGTGTGTGGTTAAGTTCAGAACTGTGTGCCTGGGAGGATGTACCTCAAATGTAGGTCTTCAACAGAAGGAGAAACCTTGGGTCCACAGCCCATGGAGAGACGGGGCACCCAGGTTTCACCATTTTTCACCAGCCCCTAATGTAACTTGTTTAAAAAAGAAAGCTTAGATCAAGGGCTCTGCTGTGCCAGGTATGCTGGCAGAGTTAACACCAGCATCGATTTGTGTTGGTTGCAGTGTTGAGACATGAGAGCACATGAGTCTCTGCCCTACAGCCCAAGTGCCCCAGCACAGGCAGGGAAACCCTCTCCCTGGTCACTGTCCCCAGGGATGTCCTGGGCTTGAGATGGTTTAATGCAAGCAAGGGAAGGGAGAGGGCAGAGCTGGCAAAGGTATTTGTTTAAAAGATTTGTCATGTGCTGAGAATTTCTCTCTGGAGCACTGCAGAGCTCTGCAGCCTGCACGTAGCTGGCAAATTGAAGATCTTGCCTTCTGTATGACTCTCAGAAGGATCCCCCTGCATGTGGGCCTCCAGTAGGGGAAGAGAAGGAGGTTTTTCCTCCCTTTATTCTTCTCTATTTTGGTATCTGAGAAAGCCAGCATGAAATGAAGGTATTTTCCATTTGATTTTTGGGTGCAATGGAAGAAGCATGGTTTGATACCTTATGTCTGCCCTCCCCTTTTCCCAAGACTCCATATAAGCTGCCTCATCTCAGCCACCTTGCCCCAACCATTTAATGAGGGCACGTTATCAGGGTTTGATACCGTTTAGGTCACACTGACCTGATGGCAGGATGGCATGTTCTTCCCTGCCTTGGCTGGTGGCCTTGTCTGTGGATTTAGGTTTCATATTTGAAAAATGATAAAGGTTTTGCGATAGTTTTTTGGTAAATAAACTAGGTTTTGTTTCCTCTCTAGAAGGATTCAATATTTTTACTTGCAATCCTCTGAGACTGAAAAGCTGGGAATCCCGCCCTGACGTGGTAGGGAGGAATGCTCATTCATGCCTGTGGCATGCTCAGTGCTCTGCAAAGAGGAAAAGATCCCTCCTTGCCCTCAGGAGCTGCCAGTCTCAGGGCTTTAGTTTATGTCAGGGATGTAGTGTAGAGCAGGACTTCCTCCACTGACGTGTTCTGCTGTCTGCACACCAGCCCATCCTGACTACCAGTGTTCTCCAATGCTTGCCCCTGCCTCATGGACCGCAGGCACTGGCAGTCTGCTGGCATCTTGCAGCCCTTTTTGAGAGGGAAGGTACCACTTCCTCCTCTGATGTGAGCAAAATCCTCGGAGTGCCAGCAGGCTCTGGCCAAGGCCCGAGTAAATTGGGTGGGAGTAGGTTTGTGGGGAGCCCTGCACTTGGGTAAGACCTGTTGTAGGCCCCTGAACAGCTCTATCACAACCCAGAAATATTGTGGGCAAGTATGGCAGGTGGGACTGATGCTGCGTTACTTTGCTGATGTTTGCTCTTGTGCAGTTGGCTGAAGAAGGGATTTGTCAGTAACTGTGGCTCCCCAGTGGCCTCTTGATGGTTATACTACCCAGTGCAGAGCTCTACTGCAAACAAACACTGGGGTTAGCAGTATTCCTGTGCTCACAGAAACACAGAATGTCCATGTCTAAGGTTGGAGAGGACCTCTGGATGTCATCGTGTCCAATCCCCTGCTCAAACAGGGCCACCAAGAGCTGCCTGCACAGAACCATGTCCAGATGGCTTTTGAATATCTCCAAGGAAGGAGATTCCGCAATCTCTATGGGCAACCTGTGCCAGTGCTCAGTCAGTGTCACAGTAAAAGAGTGTTTCCTAATATTCCCTTGACCTTTGTCCTGTCACTGGGCACCACCCACTTGGTGCTGGAATAATGTTTATCCTGTTCCCTATGGTGAAAAGGAGACTGGGCTGACTCCTCACACCCTAGTAACAGGGAGTCTCTGCCCTCTTTGCACTGTGACGGTCTGAGAGGGCAGCTCAAGGCCACCTTGCAGGCCAACAGCTGGATGCCGGCTTCGCTGGAGGGAGATCTTCCCCTGAGGCGTCAAGAGCAGGAGCCTCACTATGTGCTGTGTCCTTCTGCTTGGCAGATATGGATGAGTGTGAGGACCCTGCTGTTCAGTGCCTGGGAGGAGAGTGCAGGAACACCCTGGGCTCCTATGAGTGTCACTGCAAGGCTGGCTTTGAGCTCATGAATGGCACTGTGTGTGAAGGTATGAACACCATCCCTGTAGCCCTCTGTGTCCAGTACATACAGTCTCCCTGTGGATCCCCCTTCTTTCTCAGCAAGGAGGATGCCAGTGGCAGGGCAGGTGATGCCATCATGCGTAGCACATCCATAAAGTTGTAGCCAAATTCATGATCCCCATGGACAGGGAAGATCTCTGTCTCCATGGCAAGAAAACCAGGGGCCGGAAGCCCTTTGAGGGCTACTTGTAAAAGACTGGGAAGAGGGCTTTGGTAAAGGTTGTGCCCCAGGGCTGGGTGCAAGGCCCCGACTCTCTTCCCTCTGCAGATGTGAACGAGTGTCTGAACAGCGAGATCTGCAGCCCCAATGGCGAGTGTCTGAACAGTCATGGATCCTACTTCTGCATTTGTGCTCCTGGTTTCTCAAATGTGGCTGGTGGAGTCAGCTGCCAAGGTGAGTTGGAGGATGGCAGGGACGTACCTTAGGTCTTGCCCTCTGCTCCCTTCCCTGCTATGAGATCCAAGCTGATGTTTTTGTTCCAATTTCACAGATGTGGATGAATGTGCAGACAAGTCCCGGTGCTCTCAAGGCCAGTGTTTGAACACAGAAGGCTCCTACAGGTGTCTGTGTGAAAATGGATTCAAACACTCCCCGGAGACGGATGACTGCGTGGGTGAGAGCTCATTGCTGGGGAGATTAGCCCCCTGAAATTTGAGGGGATGGATGCAGCCAGTGCAGGGGGGAGGGCAGTTCTACTCCTAGCACCTTAAGTTGTTGGTGACTTGTAAGGAGGACCAGCAATGGCTCAGGGCCTCTGATCAACTGAAGTTAACACAGATATTGGAGTGAGCAAGCAGAGTCCCCATCTGACCATCCTCATTGCCTTACCCTCCTCCATGCAGACGTGGATGAGTGTAAAGAGTACGGGGATGCCATCTGCGGCACATGGCGGTGCCAGAACAGCTTGGGCTCCTACCGTTGTATCACAGGCTGCCAGCCTGGTTTCCACTGGACCCCCTTGGGTGACTGCATTGGTGAGTACAGCCCTGGGTGTCCCTGTTCCTCCCCCTGTCAGGAATAGGGTGGCTGTGGGACATCTCTGCCAGAGGTGAGAGGGAGGAGCGGGAGGAAATGTGTGGCTGGTGGAGAGGCAGATAATGCTGAGAGTTTGTTTTCTTGGCTGCAATGTGTGCTTGTGTCTAGACTTCTCTCTTCCTGGCATCTGGAACAGACACCACATTGTGCTGCTTTCCGCTCAGGGAGAGTCCTGGGCAGGTTACAGCCATTCCAGGCTTGGGGCTGGACTGCAGCTCCCTGTAAGCTGTGCTTGCTGGGTCCAGTGCCAGTCACCTGCCTGGCAGGCCTGGGTGAGCAGAAAGGCTGCTTATGCCACTGTGTACTAGGCTGGAGGGTCTGGCTTTGGAGCCCAGTCTCTAACAAAGACAAAAGAGCAAAATGGTTTCTGCAGTTTTTGAGGCTCCCCCTAGCCCAGGAAGGGTTGCAGCAAGGAAGAGCTGCTGCCAGCCACTGGGCTCTGGGCTGTGTCAGGACTCAGACTTAGCATGTGGAGCTGCTCCCGGGCTTGGGAGCAGTGGGCTGTGGACACGTAGCTGCTCTGGCTGCTCCAAGGAAACCTCTTCCATGCAGCAGTTGGAGGGGAGCAGGATGCAGAGAGCAGGGCTGTAAACCTGTCCTTTGTAGGCAGAGAACTTAGTTGTGATTGTCCAACCACACTCCTGGGACTACAGCAGTTGGAGAAGGACCAGGTCAAGAAGAATGGGGCAGGAGGGTATCATCCTTCATCTGTCTGCACTTGACCCACACATTTCAGTTGCACACTTGTATCTCCTGCCAGTGTGAGCCTGTAGGCTCTGTGTCTCTTTACACCTCTGCAGGAAACTGTGCTGCCTTCAGTCACCCCTGCCAGCCACCTCCATGCTTTCCATCCATTTCCCATTCCCACTCTGCTGCTGTTGCACTGTTCACATGGCCTTTTGGCAGCTCTCTATGTTGCAGGAAGCTTCTCTTAACACGTGCACTTATAGCACGGTGAGTGAGTAGGGCAGTCAGACCAGTCCCTCACATCACAGGAACGCCTTCCCCAGCCCCAGATCTTGGGGTCAGAGCAGAAGGGCCTGGGTAGGAACATCCATTGGAAGAGGTGGGATCTGGGGTAATTCCTAGTCTCTGCTCTGCTGCAGACATTGATGAGTGTGCCAATGAGACGCTGTGTGGGAGCCACGGCTTCTGTGAGAACTCAGATGGGTCCTTCCGCTGCCTCTGTGACCGTGGCTATGAGAGCTCACCCTCTGGGCACTACTGCATTGGTGAGTCTGACAGCATCACTCTGCCAGTCAGTAAGGCAGAGCCACCAGCAGATGCCAGGCTGGTGTCTCTGCTGTGTGATGGCTCCTGGACCACAGATGCATCCACACATGGAGAATTGCACACATGGACAGGGCAGCCCATGGAATCAAGCCCCTCCCAGCAGATCTTTGTGATTGCAAAGGAGCAGGGCTTGGAAAAATCAAGTGGTTCCCAGTGAACATGGAGACCTTTTCTGTCCAGGTGGAAAGGAGGTCTTTGGGGAATGGAGGCACTGAAGGTGCTAGAGAGGTACTTTAAAGGGTGCTTGTAGAGAACAGGTAGGGTGTATAATAGGGTAAAACGTGAAGACACGCAGGCAGTGGAACAGATGTCTATAATGGCTGTACAGTTGCCATCCTTGAAGGTTTTGAAGACTCAGCAAGACAAAGCTCTGAGAAGCCTGGTGGGATCCCATAACTGGCCCTGCTTTGAGCAGAGGGTTGGACTAGAGGCCTCCAGTGGTCCCTTGAAACCTATTTGATCTGTGATCCAGTGACCCCCTGCAAGCTGGAGTTCAGGCTCCTTGAATACACTGAGAGCAGGGCATGAAGCTCTTGCCAGACTTGTGTTGAGCCACAGTGTGAGCACAGCTCTCAGCTTATCCCTGGTAGCTTCCATCTTCCTACTGAAGGGTGACTTCATGCTGCAGACCATGCACAGGCTGCCCATGCACAGGCAGGGCTCCCACTGCCCACTGCTGCCCCTTGCTTTGCAGATATAAATGAGTGCGAACTGATGGTTGCTGTGTGTGGAACTGCGCTTTGCGAGAATGTGGAGGGATCCTTCCTGTGTCTCTGCCCCAGTGACAACGAGGAGTACGACACAGAGGCAGGACAGTGCCAGCCCCGAGCTGCTGTGGGTGAGTAGGCAACTACGACAGAAGCATGGGTGACAGATCAGAAGTGTGGTAGCCCTGGCTGGGGTGAGTTAAAGCTGAGGAACTGACAGGGCTATACAAGCCCTGCCAGACATGGGCAAGCTTTTGTCTGGGGAAAGCTGAGGAGCCTGAAAGTGGGGACCTGGGAAGGCCACACTGCTGGTGGTGGGTGTGCTCTGGGACCTCCTAGGTGTGGCATGCTCTGTAGGGGATCAACCAGCCCCATCCTGTCCCTGCTCTGCTGTCTTCTAGAGGGCTCCGACACGCGTGCAGCCCACCTCTCTGACAGTGCAGAGCGCAAGCAGTGTTACTACCACATCAGTGACGTTCGCCTGTGTGACAGCGTCCTGGCCAAGAACATCACCAAGGAGGAGTGCTGCTGTACTGTGGGGGCAGCCTGGGGTGACAACTGTGAGACTTACCCCTGCCCTATCCCAGGCACAGGTAGGACTGTGGCCCCACCACAGTAGGCAGGGCCAGCGCTCTGCCTTCCAGCTCTACCTTGGTTGCACTAATGAGCTATTTCTTTTCTTTCCACTTCCCCTTGGCATCTGCCTGCTGGTCAGTGGAGTACCAAGAGATCTGCCCTCTTGGGAAAGGCTATATTCCCCAGGAAGATCCAATCTCAGGAAAAGTCTCTTTCACAGGTACTAGCACCATTTTCTTCCATTTCTTCCAGGGGGAAGAGGGAGGGCACTGTGCAAAGCCCTGCATAGAGATTCTTTGACAAAACTATCTCTCTGGGCCTATGGTGGCAAATGCTAACATCCTGCTGCTTCTTTCTTCCATGCGGAGAAATCTCAGATTGCCAGTATCACTGAGCTGGAAGTTCCCCTCCCTCCAGTCCTGCCTCGCTGCTGTCAGTGATTCTTTCTTTGTAAATCTCCCATGCCCACTATGAACCAGGGATGGGGACCATTAAGACACAACCCTTCCAGTGATTGATCAGATCTCCCAGCAGCCAAGAGGCTCAGTCTTTGGCACTTTGCCTCCAAGAGGGCTGTATTCTTGACCTTCCAGAAAAGCATGTGAATTTCCTTTTTGTGAAAGTATCCTGTTCCACATCATCCCTCCTCCTGCTCTGCCTGTGGGTGCTTCCTTCTCTGCTCCCAAGCAGAGGAGAGAAGCCAGTGGGAGAGGTGGGGAAATTCACTCAGAGACAGTGGGAGAGGTGGGGGGGTTCACTCAGAGACCTGTCAGTGATCCAGGCCAAAGTGCCATGCCAGCTTTCTGCAAGTACAGCATCCAACCCACCTTGCTTCCATGGCTCCAGTTCCTGAGGCTTTCTTTCCTTCCCTCCTTCCCTCTCTCAGACATGGATGAGTGTGAGATATTTGGCTCTGAGTTCTGCCGCAATGGACAATGTTTGAACACGGTGCCGGGCTACAAGTGCTTCTGCCGTACAGGCTACTTCTATGACTCCAGCAGGCTTGAGTGTGTTGGTAAGTGGGCACCCCACCGCTCCTGGAGGGACAGCCATGGTGCTGCTCCCAGACTCGTCCCTGCTGCCCGTGGTACAGGGCCAGGTCTAGATAACAGGCTTCCTGGAACCCTCCTAGGGAACAGGATTGGAGGTGGCAGGAGCCGCTGAGGTCCCTGTTTGGGCAGGGAAAGGGTCACATTGCTCATGTCTGCCAGACTGAAACATTGCTCTGTCCTTGTGTGTGGGCAGACCAGGATGAGTGTCAGAACGAAGTGTACTGCATCAACGGCGAGTGTCTGAACACAGTAGGCTCCTACCACTGCTTCTGCAGCCTCCCTCTTGTGCTGGATGCCACTGGCAACCGGTGTGTGAATTTCTCCAGCAGGGCAGGTGAGCGCGATCCCCCACCACAACATACCTTTGCCCCACACATTCCACCCCACAGCTGGGTCCACCAAGAAGGACTAATGGGTGGAGACTTGGTGTCTGGTTGAGATGTGCCAGCACCAGCACAGTGTGCAGCCAGGGCATGGAGTGGGCAGGAGCTGGGGCATGTGGTCATCCTTCTCAGGACAAGAAGGGCAGGTATCCTTGTGGAGGATTTTAATGGCATTCTTTGCATGTGTCACTCATAGATGCCTTGGAGGAGTATGAAATCCATCTGGATGTCTGCTGGCAGACTGTTGCTGACTACATCTGCCAAGACCTGCTGCGTGGCGCACAGACCACGTACACTGAGTGCTGCTGCCGGCTCGGCGAAGCTTGGGGCCAGAACTGTGCACTTTGTCCACACAGGTCCTCCGGTGCGTGGGGTGGCATGGGCAAGCATCTCTCAGCAGAGGTGGGAATAGGTTGGGCTGCCACTGGTCGTATTGTGCATGTCCACCATATAAAACCTCTTTTCTGTGTTGCTGAAACCAGCTCAAGGAGTAGATAAACCCCCAACACTTCTCCAGGGCTGAGCTGCACCAGTGGGTAGGATGTACCTGAAATTGGTTTGCAATGAGTCCAAGGTGTCTGAGGGTAGAGTTGCTCTGTGCATCCCACTGTTCCTGTGCAGATTAGGAGAGGTGAGGTAGTAGCAGCCTGGGATGGGAGAATTGGTGTTTTTGCTGCTCAAGGACCTGCTGGCCCAGACAGGAGCTGGCTTGTTGAAGATGGTGTCTCATCAACAACTACAGAGCTGCAGCTTTGGAGTGCATTGAATGCAGGCTTGGCTCAGCTGACCTAGTATAGATACATACACTCTGGCCATGGCAGACCTACCTTGCTCGAGCCAGGCTGTAGTGACCATTACTTTTCTCTCACTTGCAGCTGATTTTGCTTTCCTGTGTAATGGGGCCAGTGAAGACAGTGAGAGAGGGGCTGAGCTCCGAGAAAGACCTAGGTATGGGTATGGACCAGGCTTGGAAGACCCCCACTATGGCCTTCCCAGCCCTGACATGGGCCCCTACTACAACTACCTGGAGTCTGAGTACGGAAACCCCGATGCTGGTTTCCCTCGGAGGGAACCCAACAGTGAGTTTCAGGGCAGCCCTCTCCATCGTGGCCCAGTGTGGTCCCCACCCCGCTACCTGTCTGGCCAAACTGGTGAGTACTGGGAGACACAAGCAAGTTCCTTTACACCCAGACCGTGTCCATAGGCACTGCCTGGCAGTTCCCACCCTGACTAGGCTGCACCAGGCTTGGAGCAAGCTCTGTTCCTGACAATTCTGAGTCAGTCCTGGCCCCACTGCTGTCTTGCTGCATGCCCAATGTCCCCTCTATGGCTGGGTGGAGTGTCACCTTACTCTGACACCGCCTTGCCCCTCTCCAGGCCTCTACGAGGGCTTCGAGGGGCTGCAGGCGGAGGAGTGTGGGATCCTCAATGGCTGCGAGAACGGGCGCTGCGTGCGCGTCCGGGAGGGGTACACCTGTGACTGCTTCGACGGCTTCCAGCTGGACATGACCCGCATGGCCTGCGTGGGTGAGTGACACCGGCCCCGCGTCCCCTGGTCGGGGCTGCTCCCTGGCGGTGCTGGCCGGGACAGCTGCCGGAGCAGTCCCGCTCTCCTGGCCATTCGTTCCCATACATCTGGGAGGGCACTCCTGGGCGTTCCTACGGCTACTTTCTGCTGGCAGCTATATCAGGGCACCTCTGGGCATCACCGGGAGCAGCTGCTGGCTCCCATCTTCTCATAACACTCTTGTCCATTACCAGCCACTGTCACTGTGATTAATGTCCTATACATTCACCAATGCTCTGGTAAAATTGGTCACTTTCCACCCTGCTGTCTCTAAAACTTCTCTCTGCATTTCCTCTTCATCCCTCTGCCATGTCTCCGTCCTTTTCACTGTGCAGCTCCCTAAGCCAGCTGAGCCCTCAGGTCCTCCACAGAGCAAATGAAGACCCTCTTTTTCCTTAGTCACGGTACTTCCTCCAAATCCCAAACAATACAATGGTGCAGCTTCTTCATACAGAACCCATGGTTTCTGCCACCCCAAATGCAGCTGGGCAGAATGGCTGCCTGAGCTGTTACTCCCTCTTCTGCATTTGTGCAGTGTTTCCCTTTGCTTGGCCACAGTGCTTTGCATTTGCCTTCAGTGAATTGTCTGGTTGAATTTGGACCACTTCTCTGCTTGACCAGAATGAGTCTGAACACTGCAAAGTGCTTGCAGCGTGGCATCACACACATACATTTTATAAGCATGGGGATTCTTCCTTCATCCACCTTAATGACAACATTTGGATGGAACAGGGATCAGGACAGATGCCTGCAGGCTGTGCTTTAAAGGACTTTTATTGTAACAGCCAGGTATTGCTAATTGTCTTTGGAGTGCAGCTATGCAGCCCATTGTGCAATCACCACAGTTTAACCTAGACAATATTTTCTCAGTCTGTTTGAGTGTGTCATGTGAGAGCGTGTTGAAATCCTCACCGTGGCCAAGGCACATCATACCCACCACTTCTCCATTATCTGACAGGCCAGTTATCAGGTCAGGCAAGGGAACCAGATTGTCTTAACATAATCAGGCCTTAACTAATCTGCATCAGCTATTTTATGACCCTGTTATCCTTTGGAGGGTTATGACCTAGTCACTCAAAAACCTGAACTGCTTATGGGAATGGGGGTGAACAGATTGTAATTCTGGATTCTCCCTTTTCTGTTTTGAAGATAGTTACCAGATTTATCCTTCCTTGCTTCTCTGAGACCTCCTTTATGCTTCTGTCTCAGAACTGTCAACTTTGCAGGGACTGCAGAAGCATTAAGCATGTGAACTTGTGATGCAGAAAGCCTTCAGCAATATGGATATAACTCTTTTATCTATCTGATTGTCCAACCTCTCCATCACAGTGTGGCCTTTCCCTCCCTGTGCTCCTGCACTCTTGTTTAAACACTTCAAACATGGCCTGTGCCTTGTCTGGTCACCACGAGTGTTTTTATGATGGCTGGAACAAAGCCTGTGTTAGCTGCTCCAGCCAGCTCAGCTGGCTTTTGTTTCCTCTGTCGATAAGGACTAGACCAACATTCTCCATTGTTTCCTGTTAATGTATTTATGGAGCCTTTGCTTGTTGCTTTTCATGTCCTGGACTAACTAACCCTCATTTTACACTGGAACCTAATTTTTTTCCCTTCAGTTCTGCTACTCAGTTCTTAGTCATCACTGTGTTTTTACCTTGCTGACTTCAGGCCTTTAGAGTATTCCTGCAGCTGCTGCAGTGCTTCCCCTCTTGCTTCCCTATGGGGGGACAGCTTACCCTGGCCATACAAGGTGGCCTGCATGCCCCCACCCCTGCCTGAGTGGGCAAACTCCAGGATTTGGTATACACTGCTAGCACTACTCTGTTGCTTCTGGGTTTTGGGTGTCTCTGGGCTAAAGTGTCCTTGTTTTACTTCTCCTCGCCATTTGGTAGCCAGACCAGCCTGCTTACTCTTCCCACTTTTACTTCCTCCTGCTTCCCAGGCTGCAGAGCATATCTCCTTTGATGTGCTGCCTTACATCTCCTCCTTGGGTTACCAAGCAAGCCCATCCTGTTCATGGTAATGTTCTAGTCCTGAACTTCAGTGCAAGTCCACAAATGCCCAAACCATTTCTTTGGCTGCATATGAAGACTGTCTTGTTCCTCAAGCTCTCTCTTCTCATGTTTCCCCTCTCCTTCTTCCCCTCGTGACTGCTGTGCTTCCTCTCACCTCCCTGAAAGTTTTGCCTCTAGCATCCCTCCCTGGGGTTGCACTTCTCTTTCTTTACCAGATGGCCCCCTCCACCTATGCTAGAGATAACCCAAGGTCCCTGGGGTGGCAGAGCAATTGGGGTCCCTTGGTTACTGCTGGGGCCTTCTCTCTCCCTTGGCTGGCCAGCTGAACCCATCAACTGCTCCTGACTCCCTGCTGATCCTTGGCGGGTGGGACTGGAGTTCATGATCAGAGGGGTTGGACCAGCCTTGGTAGGTGAGGATTTCGACTCTGGAGGTCCCGTGGGTGCAAACAAGGGCTCTGGGGTGTACAGGAATGCTGTGTCCAGCTGGTGGCCCCACGACAAGTTGGTGTATCTCAGAGAGGGTGTCTGGGAAGTCCATTTAGCAGAACAGATCTGTCACAGTGGAGCAGTTGCTGTAGGGCTCACGTGCACACTCTAGCCCAGCAGCGAGTTGGCTGAGTGAGTGATCCCTTTGGCACAGTTCACAGGTTAATAAAACAAGCCGTTGTTTGTGGAGCACGAAGTCCCTCTCTGTTCTGGTCCTGGAGATGATAATCGGCCTCTCAGGGCCACCATCTTTTGCCTGCTCAACCTTACTGGATCAGGAAAGGGCATTTTCCAAGGCTAAAGGTGGCCTTTTTCCAAGATTGTAGGCTATCACAACTTACAAGCAAGAATCTGCTAACCTGGGGGTGTCACCAGCTGCAGAGCATGGGGAGGCTCTTATCTGGTGTGCATGGGGCAGAGTTCACTCAGGTGCTGGAGGATGTCAAATGCTTGGGATGTCACCCTTGGAGAATGAAGGTGCTCTGTGGATATGCTGGGGGTGTGGGAGGCTGGTGGGGTCCCAGGGGAAATCCTGGAGGAATTGGGTGGGTGGGGGAGCATGGAGAACCTGTGCGGGAGGGCTGAAGAAGAATGGCAGGGGCACAAGGAGATGTGGCTGTGGGCTGGGACTGCTCACTGTGCCACCAGCTGCTTCTCCTTGCAGACATCAACGAGTGCGAGGAGGTGGGCAGCCCTGAGCCCCTGTGCCGAGGCGGCACCTGCAAGAACACAGAGGGCTCCTATCGCTGCCAATGCCTGCCAGGCTATGTGGCCCTGGCCCGATCACACCACTGCGTACCCCAGACAGCCCAGAACCCAGCAGCCGCGTAGCTCTAGGAGAGTGGGGGTGAGGGTACTCCCCTTCTGCACATGGCTCTGGGACCTGCGAACACAGAGAAAGGCCCCTGAGGCTGCCGGTGCTTCGAGGCTCTTCGTTCCTTCCCCTCTGAAGTGCACAACTTCCCTGCCACCTCTCTCTACAGGTGAGGGCTGAGCTCCCAGCCTCTGCACCCCCCTTTGACCTGCAGCCCCTGCTTTTCCTGCAGCAGAGCCCATCCCAGCCCCCAGCACCTGTCACATTGCCCTGTGCCATGGAGGCTTACAGGACGCCTTCCCTTGCCACACAGCCTCAGCCTCCCCCATCACCCTGCCAATAAAGGGGGTTCATCTCCCTGCCACTGCTGCACTGACCTAGTGACAAGCCTCACCCACACTGCGGGTGCTGGCCCCACTCCTTATCAAGCGTCCAGCCGCCAGGCCAGAGCTTTAAGGAGGCACCTCAGAGCTGCTTTCTAGAGCTGCTGCCTAACCTTGGGGCATGGGGGAGAGGCCTGAGGGGCCCGCTCTCCATGCAGCCCTTAGCCCTACACTTTGCCTTTGTGCCCCATGCTGACTGGGCAGGGGGAGGGGGAGCAGGTCCAGCTTTCTTTCTGTAAAGTTGTTGGTGATTCTTTTTTTTTAACCAAGTCTGCTGGAAACTTCTCATGTTGTTAAATAAAACATTTATTTTGGGCCCATGTGGCTCAAGACACTGGGGTTTGTCAGAACTGTGCTTGTATTGCCTCTGCCAAGGGCAGGGCCATCCCACTCTGGTAAGCCAATTCTTAGCCCTCTCAGCTGGCACGTAGCCTCCTCCTGAGCCAGAGCAGAGACCTTTTCCAGGCCAAATCCCCAACTCAGCACCAGCCCCAGGAGCCAACTCCAGATCCTGCAGACAGCACATCAGTTGTGGCTGCTTGTACCCTGCCTTGTTCTCACATGAGGAGGCTGCAGTTTCAGCATGAGAATGTGTAGTTACTGCAGATGGCAAGAGCCTTCAGGCAGGTCTGGGATTTGTTTTTCCAGCCTCAGAGCTCACTAGACAGACCCTTACCTATGCTGCAGCAAGCAAGGCTGTGTAGACTACCACCTCTTCAGGGAGCCCTTGCACAATTTCAAGCCTGCTTAGGACCAGCAAGGCAGGAGCAAGGCCAGACGCTGCCAGCTGGACACCAGCAGCAGGGATGCTTGGCTGCTTGCAGGTCACCCACACTCCGGACAGCATACCAACTCTATCCATGCCTTCAGCTAAGAAATAAAACCAGCTGAACCCCAACTAGAAGATGCCCAGCCACTCTGCTTTTCCTCCTGTTCCTCTCCACTCATAGAACACAACACAAGCAGATTTTGTCTAGCCTTTATTAAAAGGGAAGTTATAAAAAGAGATTCAGGAGCTCACAGCAGCTCCAAGTTAGTAGTAGTGCAAACCACTGGTTAGAGAAAGAATCATCCCTGCAGAGATACTGAATGCCATTTGGCTTTGCATCCACAAAAATGAAGTCTTCCCAGCTGCAGTTCTGCTAGCTTAAGCAGAGGCCCAGGACAGAGGAGACTGCCAGCTTAGAGAAAGACTCCTCTCCTTCCCTCTGCTTCAGCTGCGTGGATAGCAAATGCACATCCAGGGCATTACAACAGGGGAGGAAAAACACAGGAGAGTGGACGCAACTGGCATTCTAGAAGAGGCACTGAAGGGTTACCAGGTAGCAGCTCAGACACTTGCCAGGTTCATCACTGAAGAATTCCTTTGTGAGGACACACAGCTCTATGTCAAAGTGCCTCCGCAGAGCAGTTGGAGAATGATACTCAGTCACTCCTGCTCCTGCAGCAGTCACTGCTGCCCCTTGAGCTGCTGTGAGAACATCCCCAGGGGTGTCATCTAAACATGGTAAGAGTGCTCTGCCCATGGCTGACCTTGCAAGGAACACAGTGTTGGCTGTTCAGAGGCTGCAGAGCTCTGAAGTAAGCAGTAAGAAATGCTTATTATATAAAAGAATTTGGCCTGTGATGTTTCTGTTTTTCCCCTCCCCAAGCCCTACTAATGGCAGGGCTCCTCAGCTGGTGATCTGCACTGGTATCTTCCAGCAGAACAACATCTGGTCCTGGTCATCCACCAGCTCCCATTTCACG
This sequence comes from Campylorhamphus procurvoides, assembly GCA_013396655.1. Lineage (NCBI taxonomy): Eukaryota > Metazoa > Chordata > Aves > Passeriformes > Dendrocolaptidae > Campylorhamphus > Campylorhamphus procurvoides. The sequence continues at coordinate 369,820 of WBMV01001660.1, read as the reverse complement.
ATCAATTTAATCTGAAAGAGAGAAGAGCAGAGGAAGATAAGAGCCTTTAGGAAACCTTAAGGCAAAGGCATGAGGACAAGAGTTGTCACTTGTATGGAACAAGGAGACTGGGAGCTCTGGACAAAGAGGACAGAGCTGGAGCATTGCCCTTGCTTGCAGTAGGTGGGCCATGCTCATGCAGTGACTCCAGGAGTACTATATGTGGATGGAGGGCTCAGTTGCATGACACAGAGGAGGACCTCCATACACCGCACTCAGGTCCCCACTCCCTGAGAAAGCAGACAGTAGAGACACCTTGCAGCATCCCAGGTGAACTGCACTCAGAGCCAAACACCTCCAGTCTGGGAGCATTTGTCTGCATGCAGCAGATTCTGCTGGGGGACACAGTACAGGATACTGGAGCAGCTGAAGCCACTTCTCAGCAGCTGGAGCCAGGCTGCTTCCCCTACTGGGTCTCTCCCAAAGTGGGATCTTGAAACTACAGTAATTCTCAGCCGAAATACCACCACATTGTCTAAGGAGCCTTCTCTCCCTCACCAGAACAGAACAAGGTGTCTTCCCTTAAAGGTAGGTGCCCCAGTAAAGGTGGTAGCTGAGGAGCTGACCAGCTGCCTGCCTACTTACACTGGGATACTCGCTTTTCACAGGGAGTTTATTCAGGTAGCTGTAGGAATGGCCCTTCTGAATGGGGCACTGGATCCCGGACTTGCATCCATCAGGCTCAGGAATGGGAAAGGGTATGTCCACGTGCAGCATCTCACCGTATACCTTTGCTTTGCTGCCCTGGCTCTCGATCTCTGCAAAACACGGAGAATATGTGTACGCCTCATACGCCCGCCTCCACATACCCCAGAGGCTGTAAGAACCCAACTAAGGGACACTCTTCCTCCCACTCAGACCCCTCTCCGGCCGCCCTTGCCCACTCCTCTCCAGGCAGCGGGACACAGAGAGGATCACCTCCCCCTGCCCGCCTCTGCTGGGGACGCGATCCTTACTGCTGGCAAAGGTGACATTGATGCTATAGGATGTCCCCTTATGGAGCAGGCAGGGCTGAGTGGGGCAAGGGCTGACGTTCACCTCCTGGATGCTGCCGTCTACGGAACCTGCAAGGAAAAGTCGGGATTATCGGCCGTCTCCGCCTGCTGCTACATCCCCCCCACCGCCGCCTCCCGCTGCCCCGAGGCC
>WBMV01001660.1:325772-368397 GCA_013396655.1 Campylorhamphus procurvoides | reverse complement strand
GGGGGTGTCTGCAGGGCAGGGCCGGGGCAAGGCTGCAGCCGCGCCATGACAGGGGATGACAGGAGAGTGCGGGGATGGGGGTGGTGTGCTGGAACTACAGCCCTTGGACAGACAGACGACAGACAGACAGGCAGACAGACATCCTCTCCAACAGCGCTGCCACTGGACGTCCCCACTCGTGGGCTGTCCTGGTGCAGTCAGTGCCAAGGGCAGCAGCCGGAGAACCCGCTCTTGTACAGACAGCGCAATGGGCCGCCAAACTGTCTCGCTGCCTCTACTGAAAGGGGAAAAACATAAACCTCACGAAGCTGCTGTAGTAAACCAGCCCGTGGGCTTGTGCTTCGCTTACTCCACACCTCGTTCTGCATGTCGAAAGCTGTTTGTGTAACCTGGGTGCCAAGTGTTACATCTGCTGAGNTGCCCCGAGGCCGGCCGAGCGCGGGCCGGAGCCACTCACCGCAGTCGACGAAACGGAGCGGCTCGGCCAGGGCCGTGGCGGCGGCGCCCAGCGCCAGGAGCAGGGCGAGCGGGGACGGCACCATGGCGATGGCGGCGGCAGCTGCGGGATCGCGGCGGTGACTGCGGGNGACAGACAGACAGGCAGACAGACATCCTCTCCAACAGCGCTGCCACTGGACGTCCCCACTCGTGGGCTGTCCTGGTGCAGTCAGTGCCAAGGGCAGCAGCCGGAGAACCCGCTCTTGTACAGACAGCGCAATGGGCCGCCAAACTGTCTCGCTGCCTCTACTGAAAGGGGAAAAACATAAACCTCACGAAGCTGCTGTAGTAAACCAGCCCGTGGGCTTGTGCTTCGCTTACTCCACACCTCGTTCTGCATGTCGAAAGCTGTTTGTGTAACCTGGGTGCCAAGTGTTACATCTGCTGAGTACCTGGCGCAGCTGCCACCTTCCACAGAGCACACACACGGTCAGTCCCGTTTCTCAAATGCCACAAACTCCCTGCTTTATGCTGTGCATGTCGAGACAAACCAGAGGACGATGGAGACACTTCAGAAAGCATTTGACCCAAGCTAAAGTTTACAGCTTTTCACCGATTTCACATCGTAGCAAGTTTTAGCCTTTCTGGGATCACGTCAGGAACACAGTGGAAAGAAAGGCACGTGAGTCCTGATTTGGTAGGAACACAGCAGAGCTGACACAGCGTCCCCACTTCAGACCTCTGTCCCAGTGCGGTCTCTGCCTGCTCAGCTGCAGCTGCACAGCCAAGTGACTCAGAGGTGACACCCTATGCTTTGCTCAGGCTCTCTGCAAAGGGTGTCACATCGGAAACTCAAAGAGGTGTTAGCAGGACTGAGTGGGACCTACTCTCGTGTGTATCTGTTGCGCAGTTTAGTTCTTCAAAAGAAGAGGGATCCTTTCTTTCAGAAAGGAACGTGGAGCTTTTTTGTTTGTTTTTTTTAAGATTTTGAATAAGCATTTGGTTTGCAGAGGCAAGCAGAGCAGGGTGCTTACAGTAGCCCTATATTAAAAAAAAAAAACAACTTCAAAGGACCCTGCTGAGCCTAAGCCATGTATTTAAGCCCACACAGCATACTTTATAACTGACCCAGATAAAGACTTTTCCTTGCACACGGGAAATCATGCCCTTCAGAAGGCTTTCCTTCTCCCTATCCTTCAAGTCTCACAAATGGTAAACAAAGCCACCTTATTTGACTGCTGGGAACCAAACTGCAGTCAGGTCAGACCAACACCATAAAGTACCATCACTGGTCACACATTCACAGAACAAGCAGTGCTTGGAATTTGCTTGGCTGTAAATTCCACAGTGCATTAAATCAGGATGCCTTCCTGTGAAACAACTCTTTGCTTCACCGATGCTTTTGCACAGTGGCAGTGGCGACATGCGTACAAGTCAACACATCTCAAAGGCCTTGAACTAAAAATCATTGAATCTAGGATCAAAATGAACACGTCCTTTACCCCCCTCCTCCCTCAAACTGGAGTAGCAAAAAGTCTAATAAGTGTAAGTTTGTAAAACTACAGCCAAGGCCTTTACACAAGAAAGGAGCAGAAACCTTCTGCCCAAGGTTTTTAGCTGATATCACACATTACCACTGTGTTAGTTTTGCAATAACATCAATACAGCCTAGATTCCCCAGGGCAGCATAAGCACCTTAGGCCAAACAGACCTTGCTTTCAGGCACATGACCCTTTTGACATCTGATAAAAAGTGTGGGCCTCCAGGTCCCCTTGAAACCCAACATTGTACAAAAATACTTAAGGAAGACTCAATTCCACTTTAGGCTGGTCTCATTTTGCAGACGGGGCTACTTCCAGATTACCAGCATCACAGGGAGCTTATGCTAACATGCAGAAACACCAGGGGAAGTGGCTAAGAAAGCTAACAGACAAATTTTTTACAACAAGACTGATACTCAAGTTCTTAATTTCTCTAATCCAACCAACTATATTCTATGAGGCAAAAGCCTAAGGATCCACTTTAGAAACTAGCTATACCTGATTAATTCATAATCCCTCTAACAGCTTAGCACTTGCATCTCAGTAAACAGATATGCTTGCAGGGACTACAGCAGCAATGAATACAGAAGTCAGGTTCTCAAGAAAATCCACATATAGAGACTAATCAATTTTACTGTTCTTTCAGCCAGAACAGGCTCCTTTTGCTACAGATTGTCCGAATTCACATTGAAATGCATCACATCCAGTCTCGTATTCAACACCAGACCAGAGGTTTTATGATCACCAGTTTCTGAAGCACTGAAACAAGCTCAGTTTCCCACCAAAACAGATATAAAATGATTTAAGCATCAGAGGAGAAAAGAGCAAAATATATAGAGAATTCAACTCTCAGACAAACCTCTTCAATATAGTGTGCTCAAAGATAGCTAAAGGAACTCCCTAAACCCACATGCCACCAGACCAGAACAAGAAGGAGAAAGCAAAACACAACCAAACTTGAAACCAGATTATGTCCAGCTATCAGGAACAAGATGACCAACAAAATCACAGCCCAGGAAAGAAGAAAAACTAGACTGTAACTCTGTAAAAAAACAAACAAACAAAAAAACCCCACAATACTGTACCACATAGCTGACTGAAGGAGAAAATGGCCAGAGATAAGAAAGGTGCAAAGGAGTAGCTGTTCTCTTAGTTACACCCACCTCTCCTAGCCACTCCAAAAATTTGCCCCCGGCACCTGAGTCACTCCTCAGCATAGTGGATCACTAATTAAATTAACTCTGAGTTAGGCTAACTGGCCTTTCTGTCATTCTTTCTGTCTTCAGAGGCCATCTCAGCAACATCCTAAAGTGCCTTGAAGGTACTTGCCACACTTCAGTCTCTTAACAAAGGTAAAAATGAAGGCAACTACAGTCTCCGGTTTTTGGGGCTACATCCATTCCAAAAGGTGTTCACGGTGAATAGAGCCAAACCATGGAGATGTGCAGCAGGATCAATCTAATACACCCTGCAGGAGCGAGAAGGGAAACCAGTGCAATATGGAAAGGAGGCAGGATACCTTGCCTTTTCTTCCATGAGGTTTTGATTCCCTCCTCCAAATCTCTCTGCTTTTGGGGCACCACATTCATCATAACTGAGAAACACCACAATGTGGTACTTTATACCTGATGAGGATTCATCAACCATTGCAGTACCTGCTTAGTACCACCCTTGCTGGGATTTTGCCTGTGATACTTTCCTGGCTGTATCCTAACTTCATCAGAGCTAATGCAAGAGCAAGCAAAATTAAACAGCTCAAGCCAGTCTTTATTGAAATGCTCAGGGTGGAACAAATAAGCCAAGGCACGTGGTTACAAAAGCACCACCTTGCTTGGAGCAGGGTCGTGAGAAAGCAGACTGTCACGGGGTCCTGAGGTCCCCTGATGGTAAATCACCTCCTCCTGCCGGGATGACTGGTTTTCCTCCACCAGCCTTCCACAGTCACTGGGTGACTCTCCGCAGACCTGGCTGGGGCGGAGGAACAGGATTCCTCCCTCAGAAGCACATGAGTAAGAGATAAAGACTCTTTAACCGCAGGTGCATCTGTGATAGACCCAGGCCGCTGTCACACGGCAGACGTCAGGAGCAGGTTAAACCTCCGTGGGAGGAAAACACGCCCCGGGTGGCCGGGCCGGGGTCAGGGTGTCCTTCCAAGCCCCTTGGTGCGGTGGGAGGAGAGGGACGGGGTGGGTGTGAGGCCGCAGCGCACACAGGGCAGACTGGCCTGCACAGGGATGTATGAGCTGAGCCCCTGCCTGATAAAGGACAGCAAACCTGCAAAGTCCGGATCAGGGAAAAACCCTAAAAGCCCTCAGCCCTGGCCCCGTGTTTGCTCCTTTGCTTGCCTGACTCCCCTGCGGCGGCACCCTGATGCCCCTCTGGTTCTGCTCAGGATAAACAGCCTCACCGCTCACCCCGGGACTGCTGCGGCGCTGTTTGTGACTTCCCACTGCTTTACTGCAGCGCTTCCCCCCGCCAGCACAGCGGGGCCGAAGGGCGGCTGGCCGAATAGCCGCTCCCCGAAGGCCGGCCCCGGTCCTGTGCGCGGCNGGCGCCGGCAGCGCTGCGGCCGTGGTGGTGGGTGCTGGCGCTGCGCGGCCGGACGAGGTACCGCTCCCTCCGGTACTCCGCCTCTCGGGCACTCCCCGGGGGGGACCCCGCTGAGGCTCCCCCTCTCGCCCCTTCTCCCCGAGGCAGCTGCGGCCCCGCTCCGCCGTGCCGAGGCCCAGCGCTGCCCGCGCCCTCGCCCGGGCCTGCCCGCGCTGTCCCCCCGCTGCGGTGGCAGTCGACCTTCTCGCAGTCGTCCTTCTCGCAGCCGGGCCCGACGGAGAGCGACCCCGGCGAAGGGCAGGTCTTCCTCAGCGAGAGCTGCGTGAAGGTAGGGACCCCGGGCGGCGCTCGGGTGCCTCTGGGAGGGGTTTCCGGAGTGCCCGGCCCGCCGTGGGCACAGCTGGGGCGTTCGAGTGCTCACCAGTTGTTCAGCAGGTCTCTTCCTTTTGCTTATTTGCAGAGGCTGCTGGAGATTGCAGAAGGCTCAGAGTTTCTCAGGCTGCAGGTGGAAGGAGGTGGCTGCTCTGGCTTCCAGTATAAGTTTTCCTTGGACACAGTTATCAATCCTGATGACAGGCAAGGACAAGGGGGTGTAGTGGTGTTGAGATGTTAACTGTTCTTTGCAAAAATGGTAGTGGAGGTATGTGTGACATGATAGTATCTTACATTGAAGGGAAGAAGCCTGTGACATAAGGAGAATGCTCAGGCTGCACTTCTCTGTAAGGTCTTCAGCACAGTTAATGGTTAAATATGCTGGTTTTTTTGTAGGGTGTTTGAACAAGGTGGTGCCCGTGTGGTTGTGGATGTGGACAGCCTGGCCTTCGTGAAAGGTTCCATGGTGGACTTCAGCCAGGAGCTGATCCGAAGTTCCTTCCAGGTGGTGAGCAACCCCCAGGCAGAGAAGGGTTGCTCATGCGGAACTTCCTTCTCTGTCAAATTCTGACTGGACTTCTGGACACTGTTGGATGGACACTGTTTGCAGACACTTCCTGGCAGTCTTCAGGGGGTTTGTGTCTTCCTTTTCCAGCTGCTGCCTCTCATCTCTCGTGCCCTGTGACACAGCTGTTACACATTACTGCAGCTGTGTGTGTTTGCACTGAGCCTGTCTCCAAGACTTGTTGGCCTTCGCTTCAGAAACATGAAGTAACCATGAGTGCACATGCAGAAGCATCTTCAGCCCCTTGTAAACCACTGGCCAGGTGGTGCTGACTTGCCTGCCTTGTCCTGAATGTGGAACCACTTAAATGTTTGTCTCTGCAAGAGGTGGCTATATATATATATATATATGTGTGCGTGTGTTTATTGAAAATTCTTACTAAAAAAAGTCTCTGAGATTGATTGCCATTGCTTGGGCATTTACAGGCGGGTAGAATCTGAGCTTTCAGGCTACCTTTGCTTATTCCTTGTCTTCCAGCTGAGTGGGATTTGGAGTCTTTCTCACCTGTACCTCCCAGGATTGCTGGTTCTCCACAGCTCACACTGAGTTTTTCCAACTACTTTACTGTTTTCTTGCTGAGCGGACTTCTCTTGGTCCCAAGAACCTATGGTGGGTTTTTTTTTGCTTGTTCAGAGTAAGTGAAACCAAAAAATTGAGATAGGAAGAATTAATAGCTTATTTCTTTAATAAAAAAACTCCAAGAAACAAACCTCAAAAAACTTGTGTAGTACAAAAATAAAACACTCGGCTCTATATGTCCCAGTGCTGTTTTAGGCTGTTCCTAAAACTGACTTAGGATTTTAGGTCATACAGATTCTCAGGTTTCATAGTATGTTTGCTTCCTTCTCTTGCCAGCTGGAAGGGAAGTTAAGACACACAGGAGGATCTGGAGTACTACTTCAGAGTCGTCAAGTCCTTTTGACTTAAGGTTGTCTGGGAATCTTTTTTGTAACTTGCTTTACCATTCAGTCTCAGTCTAATATGTGCCTTATTTGATGAAAGACTGGAATAGTTACTTTCCTTTTGAAAACTTTCATGCAACCGGAAATCTAGAAGTTTCCAGAATAACATCCTTTTGATTAGTCATTTTCTATAGTTTTTTATTTGCCACTAGGTATCTTCTTAATTAAAGTGATTCACCTGCCTCTGGATGAAAGGAGAGATGGGGAAGCTATTTTTGTTCCCTCTCTTGTGTTTTATGTGATCATAACCACATTGTCTAAGACTCAAATCTTTCACGTGCGTGTGGGTACACTGCATGACTTTGGTCTCAAGGGAACCACTTATGTCAAACCATGAGATTTTTAAGTCTCCGTGCCACAGGCATTTTTGTTGTTAAGCTTCCCAAATGTCTTTTTAAACTAATCAGTAGTGCCTAGATACGGCACTGTTCTGCCTATTTATTTCTAGTGCTCAGAGTTGGTAACCAACTAGTTTCAGTTTGATCTGTACATGTTACAGGAGCTCATGTGATCTGCTCTGACTTTGTCACATGGGGGTGCACATGGACAGAATGTGGACCAGCAGCTCTTTCAGTTTAACCCTTTCGATTTCCTGCAGTCAACATCTGCCTAGTTATGTTGCCATCAGAGAGAGCTGAACATAGCACTGCCACATTTTGCAAAGGGGAGTAAAAGGATGTGGTTGAAGAGTTTGTCTAAACTGCAGGGTGTTTTGACCCTGCCCTTATGTTCCTAGGTCTTGTAAGTGAGGTAAGCCAAAGTTGCCTTTGAAAAGTATAAGACCTTAAAGTTTGTGTAGGTAGAATACATTAGTTAAACTCGATTTCTTTCAGCTGGGGTAAATGAAAGTTGGCCAGAGGAATTGCTTTCTGATCCAGGAAGATCCATTCTTGATCCATTTCACTTAGACCTAGGTCAAGTCTCTTGGGACCTTTTATGGGAAATAAATGGGCAGCAGTAGTGCTGAGGAGGTAACAAACCACCAGCTACTAAGGCTTTTTTCCCCCTAGACTAAAGCCAGTCTTCAGCCCCTCTAAGAATGGAGGCTTCATCTTGGATTACTGTTCTTCATAAATGTAATGTAAATGTATGCTGTGTTTGTTCAACCTAGACAGGTTCCACCTGCCTTCACTTGCTCTACACTGATGCAGTAAATGGAGCAAGTGCTGTCCATGTGGAGTGTCACCACTTTTAGAGAACCTGTTTCTCCCTCACTAGGACTGTACAGAGGATGAGGCTTTGGTCCCCCACCAGTGTCACTCGCAGCGTTGCTGTAAATCTCGCACACGTGGCTTGCGTTGGCCACAGCTCTCGCAGTACTGCTGCGACTGCACTAGGTGGACCCCTTACTCCTTGGGAGTTGCTGCACTGGACATGCACAGGAATTTTTACTTCTTTCTCGGATGAATTTGGAACTGCTCCATGCGGGACCTAAGCAGGAACAAAAGTTTCTTTGCAGCTGCCTGTTTTGGAGGCAGACTGAATCTGAATTCGTCTGGTATTGCAGCAGTGTGGTCTACATCAAGGAAATGCTACGAGCTGGAGAGGTTCCAGCTGTACATCACGTTCCTCTTGGCCTCCTAGTCCTGTTTCCTGGGATTAGCTGTAATCTATTGGTCAAAACTACTAGTTTTCCAGTTCCCAGCAGGGAGTGGGTGCAAAGGGATGTCTGTTACCTCCAGAGTAGTCCTGGGTCTTTAAAAGTCTGTCAGTACATCAGAAATTGAAAATTTCTGTCAAAGCTAGTAAGTCAGCAAAGGTAGTCTTGTTGGCAGAGAGAGGTGAAGGTGACCTTGGTGAATTTTGGCTGCATAGACAGAATAGGCTAGATCCCGGTTCTTACAAAAAAAACCAAAATGTAACCTGTCAGGGTTTGTATGCTGAATGGCTATAGGTAGCAAAGATGGCACCACACTGTAGGCAGTGGGGCAAGTGTTGCCAAGAGAAGGACAAACAGGATTAGGCAGGGAATTTGGTTCTGCCTGGGCCATGAGGGGCTGCCAAGGCATGTTTGTCAGGGAATAGGTGGGAGCCCTTGTACTGAACCACTGAGAAAAAGCTGGAGGAGCTGGAGGTGCCGCCTTCGCTTCATGGCAAATGAGAAACTGCAGTGGAAAATCTTTCTCTGCTCCTACATAAAGAAGGAGGATTCTCTCAGTTCACCCACCTGACAAGGAATGAATGATCAAGAAAGATATTTATGGAAACCTACGTTAAGATGAAACTTCAAGGGAAATGGGCACAATCATCAGTGTCACTGACATGAAGGTAGAAGAAGTTTGAATATAAATCCTCCCTTTGGCGAGAGCTTGTGGGAGCTCTGCAGAGACATGTTAGTAGATGACCAGCACATCCTCAGCCTGTGACTGTCTCTGTTCTTCAGATTAGGTATCTACCATTGCCTATTAACTGTACATACCTTTTCAAGCCAGGCAGTGATAGGGAAATGGCAGATTTTTGTCATGCCACTTTTTTTTTTGTGGTTTAGGAATGAGTGTAAGAGCACTGTGCTTTCATTAGGGGCTCCTATGTGGCATCATTTACTACAGAGAGCATTTTGAGATGAGCAGCTGTGATAAGACCAATGACCAACTTAGAGTGGATGTTAGGGAAATAACTGTCCTTATCATCCACAAATTTTTATCTGCAAAATCTCACTAAACTCAGACCTTTCCCTTCCCTGTACATCTGTACAGAGCTGTTGGGTGAGTCAGGAAGACAACTAGGGTTGAGGAGCCAGTTCCCCCTGGATGACACCCCCTGGGGCTTTTGCTTCTCCTACACAGTAGTATAATTTCCTGCTTACCTTAAAGTCTTGCCTGAATCCAGCACCTAGGGTGGGAATCACTGAACAGTGGAGGAGGCCATAACGGGAAGGCAGAAGTGCACGAAACAAGGCTTCTCTTGTCTGTCCCACACTGAAGAAACACGGTTTGCATTTCAGCCTTACAAACGTTTCAAACATCTGGTAAAGTAAAAAAGTAAATTAAAAAACCAGAGTGGTATAAACTCCACTGTTCACACTGTAAGCTGGGATGGGTCAGTGGAGTTTATTGAATTACAGAATAGAATATCCTTAGATGGAAGGGACTCACAAGGATCACTGAGTCCAGCTCCTATCACTGTGCGGGATAACTCCAAAAATTATACCATGTGCCTGGGAGCATTGTCCAAACATGTCTTGAACTGTCAGGCTTGGTGCTGTGACCACTTCCCTGGGAAGCGTGTTCCAGTGCTCAACCACCCTCTGGGTGAAGAACCTTATCCTAATATCTGACCTAAACCTCCCCTGACACAGCTTAATGCCATTCCATTGAGTCCTGTCACTGGTCACCAGGAAGTTGTAACTGCAGTGAGGTCTCACCTCAGTCTCCTCTTCCCCAGGCTGAACAGACCAAGTGACCTCAGCCGCTCCTCATATGGCTTCCCTTCTAGGCCCTTCTCTGTTTTTGTAGCTTCCTTTGGACAGCTGTGTACCTTTTTTGTAATGTGGCACCCAAAACTGCCCACAGGACTCTGAGTGAGGCTGCACCAGTGCAGAGCAGAGTGGGACAATCACCTCCCTCGACTGACTAGCGATGATGACTGGCCTGATGCCTCCTAGGACACTGTTGGCCCTCCTGGCTGCCAGGGCACACTGCTCACTCATGTTCAACTTGCTATCAATCAGAACCCCCAGATCCCTTTCCACAGGGCTACTTTTGAAAGTTCAGAGAAAAATTCAGAGCAAGTGTGCTATATTTCCCAATGAGCTGCTACAACACATGCTTGAGGACCAAATCAAACATTGTCTCCACTAGCACACGTCACTATCAGTTTCATTAGCAGAGGGCATGATAGGATGTGCACCACTTAGATGCTTCATTTTCTTTGCCTGTTCTCATGCATACCAGCCGAAGCTCTCACCAAGTGTTTAACATGTTTCTTGGAATGGGCCATAGCTGCCAGAGAAACTGGCAGCAGAGAAAGGGATAACCTTGTGTAATAGTTTGTTTGATACAACTGTCAGCCAGCCTGGATTAAGAACCACAGTTCAAAGACACCAAACATTGGCAAGAATAAACTGCACACACCTGTATTATATCAAACTCTTCCATTTGAGACGCCTTTTATTGCTTTTTGGTATTTTTGGTTGGTTTGGGGGTTGGTTTTGGTTTTTTTGTTTGGTTTTTGTTTTTTTTTTTTGAGAGTATGAGTCCTTGAACCAAATGCCATTAGGGGCTAGATACAGGATGAATGTTGCAGTTTGGATCCTGTTGGGTTCTGAGGAATATGTTTGCTCTGCATGGTTTCCAGGATTATGCTGCAACTGGCTTTGATCTGTGCAGATACCTGCCCAGGAAACAACTCAGTAGATCATGAACTTGGGGTTGGATTACTATCCAGCTGTGGACAGAAACACTGTCATGAGTCAGCTGAAGCTGTTTGTGACAGCAAGATGGGCCATTATTCCAAGGCTCTGATTCTTCAACCTGTGGGGAGCAGTTTGTATGCAATGCTGCCTGCCTCTGGCCTTCCCAGTACTTGTATGGCTCTTAATATTTCCTGCTAGAGCAATAGAGTTTATGGTCCTAGCCTTTGTCGTTGATTAGAACCTAAGTTTGTGCCCCTGTTTTAATCAGTGCTCATTTACCTTTGGCATCCTTCAGAGGAACAGAATGGTATGTCTTTCAGTTGCCATGGAAACAGTGAGACTAAATGCACATTTCCATGGCAACCTGCCATTATCTTCAGCTCTATCTGTGGGTCTCATTTTCTGACCATGGGGGTGGGGTGGTGAAAATGGAACTTCATCTCTTAAAAAAATACAATTTAAAAAAAAAAAAAAAGAAAAGAAAAGAGAGGTGCTGCCCCCACCATCATCACTACCCCCTTCTCCCCTGGCTCAGGCTTGGGGCCAAGAAAGGCCCACGACTACTGCCACCATCCCATGAACTGAGGCTCCAAGGTATTGTCTTCAGCTTCTCTCCTTCACCCGTCTAAAAATAGATGTTCAGAACAATTAGATTACAATGTTCCAGCACTTCTCTGAACTCTTTGTTTCCTCAACTAATGCTCCTAGCAAAGGGCCTTGAAGTTAATTGAACTTTCCAATGGGTTCCAAAGGTCAAAGTGTCCCAGCTCCTTTTGGGCCAAAGGGCCAAGGGTTAATTACAGGGTCTAAGACTCCAAGGAGAAGGAGCCTTTGTCTGCTGGGACTGGAGGCAGCAGGGCACATCATGTTAACCTCAGGAGTGGGGGACCCTCTTGCAGGCGGGGCAGCATGGACTGTTCCAGGAGGCAGTACCCATCAGAGAGTTATGGATCAAAGGCAATGCTCATCTGTTTTGTGTGTAACTCAGAGTATACAGAGAAACGAGGTGTATGATGGGTCTAGCAGCCCAACAGCCAGAAGTGCTTTTGGCCACTGCTAAAATCTCTGCCTCCCCCAGCCACTGAGTCAGAACAAGGACAGAATCTGCTGTACTTTGAACAATTGCACACAGCTGTTCCTTAAGCCTGTGTTCATTATTCTTGCTCTAGCTAGCTTGACCTTTAGCTAATTCCTCTTATTCATGGTCTAATCTTGGTTTCTGAGGAAAAAAGCTTGTGTCTTGCACAGTTCTAGGGTGATTCAATAGAGTTATCCAGGGAGAAGTTGCAGTAAGCTCTCCTTCTTCATCTACCTCACTAACCTCTCCCAGATGCTGAAGCAGAGGATGATAAAGTGCTCTCCTTTCAGAAGCTGGCATGGAGGCAGATGTGGTCTTCAGAATAGGTCAGCCACGTAAGGCAGGTGCTGCTCAAGCACAATTCTTTTCCTGCCTGTAGTCTACCGCAACACTGATCACACACGGCTAGGAGTTGTCACAGTCAACATGGGTTGATGTTGTTTCATCAAGGGGAGAACAAAAGCCACTGAGTCCTGTGCATTGCTGAACTTGCAGGATTTCACCCTGGAGGAATTACTGCCTGGACACACTGCTAGGGTTTGGTTGGTTGAGAGCTATTGCTTGAAAGACACTGAGAATGTTCTCTGAGATGTGGGGACCTCTTCTCTGAGCTGGGGTGTTGATCACTGGCATGAACTCTGCGTAGTTTGCTGTTGCTGGACCAGGCTGTCTTGGCCCCATGACGTGCCATGGTAGAAGGTACAGAGGAAGGTTTACTGTACCTGCTTTGTGTGTGAAGCAGTGGCTGCGCTCTGGCTGCTGTGGGGAGCTGACCTGCTGCACAGCAGCCTGAAAGCAGGGACAGCCTGGGCTGTTCCTGCTGTGGGCTGGCAGGTTTGTGCTGGGGACTAGAACCCACAGGAGGTTTGCCTCTGCTGGCTCAATCATCACCCTACTGCCACGGCTAAAAGCCACACAGCCACGGTGGCTTAAGCCTCTTTCCCTCATGTCCATAGCAGCTGAGCCGGCATTGACTGAGAGAGTGGCAGTGGCCATGCTCTGGTCAGCATGTCCCACAGGCTGCATGGCAGGCTTCCCTTCACCTCCCTGCCTGCCTGCACGTGTCTGCCACAAACTTCAGACCTGGAAGATTTGTATTAAATATAGAAACTTTACAGGGAAGAGCTAATAGCATTTGGAAAAGAAAATTCGGTACCTGCCTTTGGTAACAAAAGCAGAAGTATTGGGGCAATGCTATTGTTAGCAGAACTTTATCTACCAATGCTTGCAAAAGCTTAGTGGGGAGCAGGGAAAGCAGCAGGACTGTGTGGCAGATCCCTTGGCCTCTTAATAAAATGTTTCCCCCTGCTGTCACTGTCCTGTGTTCCCAGATAACAGGCACAGGCCAGAAATAGGACTGCCGTGGTGAAAGAATTTACTTAATCCTCTTCGAGCTAAGTAAAAATGTATCAGTGAAGAGGCAATTCACAGGGCAGATCTGAATTACAGGGACGAAAATTGTGTCTGCAATTCAAGTAGAGCTCAATATTGTGAAAGAGCAAAGGCAAAACAGGCTAGGATGGGAGAAGGGGAAATAGCCCTGAGAGATGCTTAAGGGTGGAAGGCAACAGGAGGCATTTGCTGAGCCTCCCCCAGCTCCTGCTGTGGAGGCACAGGTTTGCGGATGGATGCAGCTGTCAGAAGATGGGAGGGCATTTACAGCTGTCCAGGTATTGTGAGAGGCAAAAGAATCTGGTAAGACTTGGGAGCCTCTGGGAAGACACGAACCGGTGATTGACTACTTTGTCATGTAGACAAAAATGAACAGGATAGTGGAGTGCTTGCTAGAGCAAGGTAATGAAAGGCCTAAGCAGAGTATGCACCCATGCTTGTTGGGCATCTGTGTGGCTGGGCCAGATCCACGAAGCCATTTACCTGCTCTGCTTTGCACTGGCTGAACTCTGAATGGCAACTGCCTGTGTGGAAGGCCCCTCAGCAAACTGAAACTGCCCAAGTTTCAGAGATGAAAACCAGACCTGCTTTTCAAAAATTGGGTCCCACAGGTCTGGAGAAAAGGCAGCAGATCTGAAAAGTAAGGGTGCACAGAAAGCCTTGGTCAATGTGTTATATGTTTAGGAGCACATGCTCATTCTCCAAATGAGTAAAGTAAAATGCTGTAAGGAGTTGGGGAACAGACTTCTGCTGCTTGAGGATGCCAGCTTCTACAACATGCTGGGCTTTGCAGTTGATGTCCTTTTTGATTTGTGCTGGATCTGAGAATTTTACAGAGCAGATGAGACCACTGTAAGCATCAGGTTGAGAGGGATTCCTAAAGACTGGGTCTTGGCGATGGGGAAGGAGGTCCTAACTTTCCTGGGTCTGGTCCAAACACCAAGTAGTTCACCAGGACAGCTTATTGAGAGAATTGTTTGGCTCAAGACAAAATGAAGGCATCCATTGCACAGCATGTGCTATGCTGGGCACAGAGAAGTCTCACTCACTGCCTGAGCTCCTCATCTAATGCTGAGGTGTGAAGGACTTGCTACACATGACCCTGCAAACCTCCTCTGGCCCAGGGGGATCCGATCACATTCTCCCAGGGAAGCTGATTTCTGTCACCTCTGTAGGAGTCTGTGCTCCTTTTGCCCCCTCTCCTCATGTTTTTCAAATGCATTTGATTTATACATACTCATTCCCTTCCTCACAGGAATGAGTTTTGGTACGTGTCAGTTGCATGAGAGAAAAATTTATAGAGCAAGCTGCAGAGGAAAGCAGCTGGGATCTTTCTTAGGAGAGCCGCAGTCGTTAATTATAGGAGTCTAACTAAACCTCAGCTCAGGCAAGAAGCATTTTCTAGATCTGTCTCCTTTCTTTTGTACCTTCCTGCGCACATTGTCACATCAAAGTCAGGATTCGTGAACAAGTAAAAACGACACCCACCTTTTTAAATAAAAATGGGATGCTGAATGCCAGGGAGCAGCTCCCTTTTTGGCTCCCTCATCTCCCAAACTGATGTGAGAGGCACTGCACTGCTCCCCAGCAAGGGCTGCAGATAGCACTTTTCTGTCCCTTGGGCTTGCTCCTGCTTCTTTCTGGCCTCAGGCAGCGTGGTGAGTCAGCTGCTGCTTTACTAAAGCCTCTCAGATCTGATCTAAACACCAGTCTTCTCTCCCCAGCTCAATTCTGTGCAGCCTGGCCTGTTCCTTGGGACAGCAGGTTCTCCAGGGAGTACATTTTATTAGCAAAGTTACTGCAGAGCTGGGTATTTAGGTCCCAAACATGTGTGCATCACAGGCACAGACAGCAGCACTGGAAAGTATTTTCTCAGTATGAATTTACCCCAGGGGAAGAGAGGGAGGAGACATAACCTGGTCAGCCTTAAAAGCCTGATACTTCCTATGCATGTGCCTCTCCAATATGTTTCTGGCTGATGATCCCAGTACAGGCCATACTATTCAAAAACTGCTTACACAGATAACTTGTCTTAGCTTGGCCAGCTAGTTCACAACCTTTGTTCATGTCACCTCATGATCTGCAGTACTGAGATAAGAGCGCTTGCTGCAGCAGGAGTCTGTCTGCATTAACAGCTAAGAGATATAAAAGAAAAGAAAGCTAGGAACATACTTAGGGTATATAAAGGTGGTTTGGTCTCTTTGCCAGAGAAAGTTGTTATGTGTGTTCCTCAAAGTTTCACAGGGTTGCCAGGAGATGTGTGTGCCTAGCCAAGGGAGGTTACTGCCATCAGAAGCTAATTTTGGTGCCTCAGATAGATGCACATGGCCTTTTGCTGGGGCTTGGGCAGGGAGAGAAAGGAAGGGGTGCACCAGCTTGCTAATTAAGAGGTGTTTTCTCTCTGCTGCCTTTCTGCTGCTCAGAGGGGGAGGCAGAACCTGAGCCTGATAAGAGCCGGTGCTGGGACCCCTCTTAAAAGCTGCTAAACATTAAAAAATAATAAAGAAAAAAATTCTGTGAGAACTTTGATAGTCCTCACAAGAAAGTGAGACAGAAGAGCCTTTGAGCTGCACACAGGAAAAACCTCTGTACATCTGTTGGGGAAGAAAGGCTGGTGGAGCCAAAATCTGGCAATGGTCCCCAGCTATCGAGGGAGATGCTTTTCTTCTGCAAGCTCCTGTCACGACTGATGCAGAGACAGAGAGAGGAAAAGCGCAGGATCCTCTGTAGGCAATAACTAGCACCTTAAACCCACCAAGGTGTCAGTGGGATGGGGGGGCCAAGACAGCGCTCATCCTGTGCCTTCATCAGGGGTTTGGCCCTGGGCTCACCCCAGCAGAGGGCCAGCCCCGACACATTATGCCTCCTCCTGCGGGACCCCGTCCAGCTGCGGGAGCCTCCTAGCCAGCCAGCCTCGTGCTTTGCATCCCCTTGGGTTTCCATAGCAATTGGTGTAGGAAAGCCAATGGAGGGAAATGAAGGTTTATTCCCATCCTGGGCCAGCTAGGGATTGGGAGAACATGAGCATCCTGATGTTTCTGGTGCTCCTGATGGAGAGAGCAACACCCAGGCTGCCCCAGTTCACCCCCAGTGAGGCCAAGGCACAAGAACATAATGAAAATGCACAGTGCACAGGGCTCTGCAGGGCAGGTTTTGGGGGACTGTGTGCAGCCCAGAGCCATTCCCACACCTCCCCTGCCATGCTAGAGGGCTACTGATACTGAACGGATGCCACCCCTGATTTTGTTTCTTCTCCTCCCACAGCCTCCGTGTCTTTCCCTCCTCGACGTGCTCCATTCCCCCCTCTTGGCACACAGTCAGTGAAGTCAGAAATTAATCTTTAGCTTTAATGGAAAACACTTTGAGGGGGAGAAGGAGGACAAGGGGGAGAGCGGAGATGCACAGGCAGCCTTGAAAGCAACATTTTTATTCCCAGGATGGGGTAACAGGGCACTGGAGTAAAACCTCAGGGAGAGAGAATAGGGTTTAGATGATGAAGAGGAATACATGTATCCAAGACAGTGCTCCAGCAGGAGAAGAAGGAGCATCCCAGGTAAGCTCCCTGTACTCTTGACTTCATAAGTAGAGTAGATTTCAGCACCTGCTAACCATCCTCATCCCTCTTCACACAGACAGGAGGAAGGGGAAGACCTGCCCATTCAAACCAAATGGGAAACTTGGAGGGAACTTTCAGAAAGTAAAATGAAAATGTCAATTTGAACCCCAAATGTTTTGTATTTATCTTTTAAAAAATAAATTAAAAATAGGTTAGTTTTGAAATGGAACTGTCATGTTGAAAGGATGCCAAGCTACTCCATTTGTAAAAATGTCTAAACATAATGTTTTGACATTTTCAGGAAAAAATTATCCCATACATTTTCAGACAAAACTTGCTAACAAATGTGATTGAAAAGTTTGGTGTCCTGAAAACTGTGTTTTGAGGCAAGCTTGGTTTGTGCCAAACATGTTTCATATACTGGCATCCAAAGCACAGCAGGGCTGGGCAGACCCCAGAGAGCTGCCCAGGGAGCAAAGCTGCCCAGGGATGCTTTGTGCAGTTTGGGCAGGTCCCATCTGTGCCCAAGGCAGCTCTGTGTTGTTGGTGCCCCTCTGGCCCAACTCCTGCCAGCACCTCTCTGCCTGCAGGGGAAAGCATGGTACAGATGCTCACAGGTTGATATGCCTGTGCTCAAGCCACAGCTTGCCTGCAGGGGTGGAAACTGGGGCCCTGATTATATTTAGCATATGATAGTGGGGAAAGGATCTATAAATAAGCTAGAACCATCCTTCAATTGTTCATGCAGCATGGGGAAGAGAAACACAGAGGTTTCTGGTACAATCATGTTCATAATCAAGGGGATTCTTGGAAAGCCTGAATGCAAGATTTATTGATAGGAGAGGAGCAGGCACAGATACCAAATGCTGTGCCCCTGCCTGGCTTGTTGAGAGGTTTATATGCTTTTCAGCAGAGAGATTAGATGTCAAGAGGAGATTGCCATTTATAACACAGTGTACCACTGTACACTGAGACTTCTGGTCTCCTACAGCACCTCTGTGACGGGCACCAGCTGAGGTACAGCTTTGACCACCTACACACCCTTTTACCAGTTCCCACCCCAGGCCCAAGGAGGTTAGAGAGGCTAAGGGCACTTGTCTGGGAGGGGATTTCACAATTGCCCATGCCAGGGAGCAGCTTGTTTTGAGCTCGATAAAGCTCATATGATAATGAACTTGAGTTGGGAGGGTGACAAAAGCTAGTGCCAGGCAGAAACCTCTGTATCATTTCATGGCTTGCCTAGCTTAAAGCTTGCCCATCTCAATAACCTGTTCTGGCATACTGGGAGACCTGAGAGTGTCTGACCTATTTCCATGAATCCAGTATCCTCCTGTCTTCACTGCATCTTCTCCTGCAGCCTGGAGGAGGGAAGGAGGAGCTTGGCAAAGGAAGTGTGAGGAAAATGCATCTGCAAAGGTAAGAGAGGAAAAAGCAAGCAGCAGTTGTGACTTGAGCTGTCTGCAAATCCCCAGAGAAACCAGAGGACTGCTGAAAGCATGTCCACTGAACCAGCTCACTCCCGAGAATGCCTTGCCTCACTGCAGCAGGCTTGTCAACCGCACTCCAAGCTAGTGCCCTGAGGACCTCTCAGGCCTGACAGCTGCCAGAGACTTTTTCCTTAAGTCAAACCAGGCTTCAGGGTTAATATCCTTCCCCTCTGGGGGTCTAAAACATTCCCCAGGGCCTGGTTCCCCCTAACTAAGCCATACAGAGCAGCAACAGATAGCAATAAAGTTTCATCTTGGGGCACAGGTCTTCTGCTTTTATTTCTGCTTTAATAAAAAATAGCTCAAGAAATAAAGCTGACTTCTGCCTGCAGCCTGGGCCAAGGCTCCTTACAGCATCCAAGGACCATGGATTGGTACAAGGTGGCTGCTGTGACAGCTGTGTAGTCTGGAGCAGAGGGATGGAACTGCACTCATTGCCTGCCTTACTCTCAGCACCATTGCCTGCAAAGCTTTTCAGAAGAAAATGCTGTTTGTTCTGACATTTAGAATAGATTAAAAATCATTACAGGTTCTTCTGGAACATTTTAGAAGGTGAAGCTATTGATTTAAAAACTCAACATCAGTTTTGTAAGAGAAGTGAAACCTCCCTGACTTCCTCCTGTGAACACCACTGCCTGGGCCTGGCTGATGGCAGGAGAACATTTATCATCACACCACTCTCTAGCCCTGGTTCATCTCTGCCCTATGCTTTGTGCAGAGTTGTGTGAGTGGGCACTCAAATCCTCAAAAACCTCTCAGTATGTGGAGGATGCTCAATCTCTTCCATTTGGTGGATCAGCTAGGGATTGCTGGTGGGTTTAGGTCTAAAAACAGCATCATGTGAATCTGCTGCTCTTCACTGCTGGCTGCTGGGAACATTGCAAATGCTCCTGGATCCCAAGGACACGCCACATTAGCCAAACCACTACTGTTTCCTTCACAAGGATTGCCTGTAAAGCAGAATGCAGCACTGCCAATGCCTTCCAGTCACACACTCCCAGATTACACTCTGATAGGCTATAAATTACTTTTATTTTGAAAATATAAAAAACCCTCCTAAAATACATTAAAAAAAATTTTATTTGCAACTCACAGAAACTTGCCTGTAGACAATGGGCCCCACGGAGGGGTGTCAAGTGCCATGAGCTTAGGAATGAAGTTGTGAGGACTGACAGCACTGTCAGTCCTGCATGCCAAGTGTTTGTGCCATCAGGGAACAAGGGGCCCAGTCCTCATTGCTCCACATGTCTTCTCCTCCCCTATCCCTTGACTTTTTGCACTCAGGGGACCCTGTGTTCAAGAAGCAACTTCACACCCCCTGTCAGTTTATATCTCCTCCTTAATTTGCTGCCTCAACCCCAGATGCCACTTCCCCCAGTACAGTGTAGTATCCTGCTGTGGCTCCTTGTGTGGATGGCAATTAATAACTTTACTGATTTCACTGTAAGTACAGACAAAGGTCCTCATCTTCATATCTGGACACTCACCTACTCCAGCTCTGGTGGCAGAGTTTGAGAGCTGCCCAAATTGTCCCTACTTCAGGTTTGCCCTGTTGGATGCCAGGACTGCTGGGACCAATTTATTTTTTGCCAGCCAGCTTCTCTGGGAGATGAGGGACATCCAGCCTACCTTGGTGAGTACATGGACTTATTGGATACCTCACTGCTGAAGACAGAGATACTCAAGTTCATATGTCCCTGCCATGATGTGGGTTGTGTCCTGGCCCATCTGCAGAGCTCACTGTGCTGTGACAGAGCCTGTTTCATATGGTCTGTGGCAGCAAGACAGCCAGAAAGCAGAAACCAGTGGAGACCTTGGTTGCAAGGTAATTAGGGAATACCATTTTGTTGTGCTGAGATAAGGCGCAAAAGACATCACAGCAGTACTACACAACACAGGGTGACACCAGGCTGTTGCCAGCTTAAACAGACCAATGTGTTATGATGGCTTCAGCTTGACTCTGATTTTCTTTACCAGTCTGGGTGTTTTGCCTTTGTGATGAAGGAGCAGAGGCAGCAAGGTGCCAGGTACCACTGGCACAGGTAGCGAGGGTTTGGTAAACCCCTGCCCTCCAGGTGCTGAGCAGGAGGATAAGTATCTCACACTGCCCCAAGCCCTCATGCTGTGTTCATCACCAGATACCCACTAGATGTGCTTGAACACTGCATATAGGCTCTCTCTGGGCATGACATCTTCCTGGCTTTGCTCCTCAGCATCCCTGGGCCTGCTGGGAGCAGGCAGGTCCCTCCTGGGGTGCCATTAATACAGCAAACCATAGCAGTGTTCATCCCCTCAAACTTCGTCCTCTGTCAGCAGACGTGAAATGAAATTGCTTCTGCTGCTGGCTCTGGAACAAGCTCATACCTTTTGGCCCTTAATCAGGACAGATGTGAAATTTCTTATCTGCTAAGTAAAACGGCATTGCACTTCAATCCATCCAATTATTTTTTCCAATAAGTGTGAGTGAGGAGGCTGGTGGAGCCAGCGGTGGGAACTTGTACAGTCAGCAGTGTGCTGGCAGTGAAGGGGTTCTGCCGTGGCAGGTAGCTCAACCCAGCACCCTGCACAGGATAGGCCCAAAATGTGCCAGAGCACATATTTGCCTGGCTGGCACAGCCCAAGAAGGCACCTGGGATCGGGTGCTGTGAGGGTGAAGCTGGCAGGCAGGTTCTTTGAGGCTTGTCGCCCACCAAGGTGATGTCCAGGAATTCCCCATACATGGCCACAGTGGGGTGTCCCTGCCTTTGACCTGAGGCACTGCAGGCTGTGGGCACTCTGTTTGGCACTTGTAAAGCAGAGATCATAGAATCATAGAAGCATCAAGGGTTGGAAGAGACCTTCAAGATCATCCAGTCCAACCATCAACCCAGCACTACCACTGTAACCCCTAAACTGCTAAACCATATCACCCAGTGCCAGATCCAGATGGCTCTTGAACACAAACAGGTTCTCCGTCAAATATCGGTCTGTAATCAAGGCCAGCAGAGCTGTCCTTTAAGTGCTGTCCATAGGAGACCCATCCACCTCCTAGGGGATGCCTGTGCCCAGCCCCAGAGCTTGAGGATTACCTCTAGCAAGCACTCAGCTGAGACCATGGATGCTAACCCAACAGAGAGAGCAAAAGCCAAAGGCAATAAAGCAGCTTTTCCATCCTGGGTCAGAATTGAACCCTGTCCAACAGCATCCAATGCCTGGGTCACCCAGCTCCAGCATTTCTCCATTCTCATGAAGGCAGCTATCTACCTCTCCTCTTCCTTGCCCTCAGAAGTCAACAGTGGTGTGGTTGGGTGTGAGGAACGATCAGAAGTGCTGACCTTGATGCATGTGGATTTGATGTGTGGGCATCTGTAGACTCCAGACAGGGATGGGGGCGCAGAGGCAAGGGAGGTGGCAGAGGAGGAGGAAGAAAGATGGAACCAACCAGAAGGTGGAAGAAAGGACACAGGAGTCCTGCAGAAAGGAGGAAAGGGAGATGAGCAAGAAAAAGAGCTCTTGAAAGAAAAGAAAGGGCAAGGCAGAAAAAGAGATAAAAATGAGACAAATGGAATCATCCCAGAAGAGTCCTCCCTGCATCATCCTGCTTTGTCCCAGTCATGCCGAGGGGCAGCCCTAGCACTGATTTACCAGATGCTGCAAAGCCCGCTGCCATTGCCCCTGTAGCTCTTCCTGCACCCCAAGGCATTAGCCAAGTGAGAGTAAGGCCTCCTTTCTTTGGGACTGCTCCTCAACTTGGGCTCTGCAGCAGTGGGCTTAGAGGCAGGACTGGGGACAGCACTGTCAGCCACTGGGGACTTGGGTGCTCCTTGGGTGCTCTCTAGGTGTTTAGAGCAGCCCAAATCACATTATGTTTCCCTTCATCTTGCCCCTCTTTGCTCACTACTGTCACATTTCCCTGGCACTCCCTGTTCACCCAAATCGCCTACACTGATCCCCCCACTCCCAAGCCAGTGCTTCTCCATCCCAGAGGTTTTGGCAAAGCCTCTTCTGGGCTCTGGGCCCTGGGCCCCAGGTCCTATAGCCCTTATGGTATTAGGATTCCAGTCCTCCCTGCAGTCTCCTGGATTCTTCCCAGCACCTTGCAGGACCCAAACAGTTCAAACAGCAACCAAAGCCCCCTGTTGGGCGGGGGGGGAGCAGGTACCAGGCTCAACTTTTGCTGGTAAACTCTATATTTCCAAGCAGGTGATGGTGGAGGCTGTGAGAGGCTGGAAACCAGGAACATTCTCTGCAACAGCAGCTCCTACTCAAGCTGCTTTGCAGACCTTCACACCAGCAGCAGAAAAAAGATGTTCAGAGTAAGGAAAATAGCCCCTGCTAGCTCTGCTGCCCTTCCCAAGCAATCAGACTCTGTGCTGCCTTCACCAGATTCATGCAATTGCCTGAGAAGGTGAGCATCTGGAACACTAGGAATGTAGGAGTCAAGCCTCGGCTTCATGAGATGACTCCTAAATTTTTGCCCAACCTTTTAAGTATTTTGTACAACAAAAAGGACAAAATAATTCACTGCAATTCAGCAGTTAACATGCATAAAATCGCCAGTTAATTGGGCAAATGTTTTGCAAGCTCCTGCATTAGCAGGGGAAGAAAATAGCCCATTCATTTAAGGCAGATGAAGTTGATCTCTATCTAATTCATGAAAATAACAATTGACCACTTTTTCTTCTAATCTTCTGAATTCATGAGTTTGAGTGAAACAAGGAGTCTTTCCAGCTAAGGTTGTGTGAAAGATTTTGGAAGAAAAACCCACTGCCTTTGCTCTCTGAAATAAGCTGCTGTCCCAGACCGGCTGCTCTAGCCTAATACTTGGCAATAACTTTGAGCTGGCCCCATCAGGGAACCCTCCATTTAGCATCTGTTGCTCTCAGGGACCAGGAAAGTAAGCACCAGCAGACTCCCCTGGAAAGGCAGCCTTGTTCCTGAGAAATGCAAAGCTGAGTGATACAGACTTTCACTGTGGTGATATTGGTTCCCACCATTTTGTAAAAGGTTTTCTCTATTTACATGTTAGCTGCAAAGTGGATTTGCTCTGGAATCCTCTGACTGAAGAGCAGGGAAATTAATACAATAAAAATGTAGCTATGTAGAGCAGTTCTCTGCTGACCTCTCAGCCTTTCTCTGATGGTAGGCTTTGAGTCTGAACAGGATTAATTGTGTTTCCTTTCCCATTAAAGAGGCCAGCTCCTGCTCACCCCCTGCCCGCCGACAGCAGAGCTGAGCTTACACCATGTCCTGCCTAATGCTGCACACACTGCCTGGATGGAAGAAACAGGCTGCAGAAAATCTAATTTTGGGGAATAGGTGGCTCCTGATTTTCTGTGATGGAACTTCAGCCAGGGGTGCTCATTCAGAGCTAGGGTCATGCATCATCCCCCATCTTTTAATACCTTTGGGCACTTCACCAAAGCATCTCATAGGGCTGAAGGATTTTCTGGGAGGAAGATATGAGTGCTAAAATGTATCTTTAATATCTGGATATGGCTCTTTGAGTCTCAAATGCACTCCCGCACCTTTTTCCCTTCCTTTTTTTTTTCTTTTTACCCATTACTTTGCAACACATTATTAAAGCAAAAAAACCCCATGTCCAGAAGGGAGTGATTCAATACCTTGAAACTTTAGGCCAGTTTCCCTTGTGAAAGAGCACTTTACATGCTAAAGGAAATATCCTGTGCACTGGCTTCATTTCAGGCGGAAACCCCATATACATTTTGAAAAGTAACCAAACAGCTATGAACTGGCTTGGCCCATGGAAAACAGACACGAAGTGATGGAAACAGCCCATTCCCCTGAGATACCAGCCCCTAAAAAGAGCTGAAACACATGCATGCTTCCTAAACATCCCTTTTTCACACACAGCAGTTGCTGGTCAAAGTCCTCCTGATGCGACATTTCAAACAATTGCATTTTAAACCAGGCCGGCTGGAGAGCACTCAAGGGAGGCATCGCTCTGTGCTTTGCTCTAAATAATGCATGTGGGTTGCTTTGTGAAATAACTGCAAGTGACCTCCCATTTGCCAGCCTGGCAGTGCCACGTGTGTGATGGCCCCTCAGTGCTGCTGGCAGGGGCATCCTCATCTGAAAGAATTGAAGACATAGTGTAAGAGCATCCTCATCGTCAGGGAAAACAGCATGCTGAGAACTGTTGTCCTAAATTTAAAAAAAAAAAGGTTTAACAAGAAAGACTTTTTAAAAATTAAAACCAAACCAAACCCACCCCCCAGCTCCCCCCAACCAACCAACCAAAAAAAAAACAAACAAAAAACCAAAAAACAGCCCCAGCCCAAAAACCAACCAACCAACCAACCAACCAACCAAAAAACCCAAGCAAAACCCAAACAAAACAAAACAAAAAAAAAAGAAAAAAAAAAAGAAAAAAGGACATGACCTCTGGCCAGTAGTCATTTCCAGATAATGCCCAGATTAGCAAACTCATGAGCCTGATGCTCTATGCTCTCCTCTCCTGCTGTACTTAAAGGTTATTCAAGCCTAACATGCATTCTTCCAAAAAGTAGAATGCAGGACATCCTATTGGTTTGGGATGGTGGACATCCGTGCCACACTGACCATCCTTACCCCTCACCAACCAAAACAGTCTTTGGCAGGGCAGCCAGGGCTTCCTCCTGCCAGCAGCAGGGCACAGCAGCCACCTCAGCAGTGGCTTATCCTCCAACAGTGGAGCTGTGAGGCTGCGACCCTCATCCTGTCCTGGGCAGGGGATGATCCCCCAGGTCCTGGGCTGCCCATGTTCATGGGCAGGATCTGCACTCCTGCTGTTTGCAGACAAATGGAGGTTTGGGGAACTGCTAACTGCTGGCTTGTCACTTTGACAGCAAGGTTTTCTTGATTGCCTGTGAACTGCAGGTAATGGCAACATCCTCACACTTAGGAACACAAGTCCCAGCATAATAAATCCCACACTCTTGTCTAAGGTTGAGTGGCAGAGAGAGATGAAATTGGGTCATTGCTGCTGCAGATCTATATTTGGAGTTGGAGGCACGCTCAGCTGAAAGATGGTGGCTTATGAAGGCCCTAATCCCTGGCTTTGATGAGCTTCATGAACATGTCATGGCATTGATGAGTTGCTGGGCTAGGGCAGTGAGGTCTGTGAATCTCTGATGGTAAAAAGCAGAGAGGAAACAACAAACATCCATGTCTTCTAATGGGAGTGTAGAAGAGGGACTGCTTCTGTTGCCATAACAGATGACTAGGAAGCACTGAGTTTGGTGTAAACTGTGTGTTGGAAAGCAGATCCAGGTAATGCACATCCCAAGGAAGTGGTCTCAGGAAACTATGACTTCTGCATTGAGGTAGAGGCAGAAACAGGAAAGCAGGTGAAGGAATGCTCATCCTGCCTCCTGCACCACAGAGCCAGGGGGGAAACCACAATAAAGAGCAACCTGGTCATAGGCATTTTCACAGCATCAGGGGCTTCCCAAGGATTCAAGATAATTCTGCTTTTAGAAGGGCAGTGGCTTTGACCAGATACATCTCTCAGAGTATGCTGTGTCCTAACCGACGAACCACTTTGCCTCCTAAGACAATCACCAGTGTATAAGGTAAACCAGTCAGTGAGAAGATGCCCATGGACACAGAACTTAATTTTCTGATGGCTGAGAGTACATTTTCAGGGCTGAGACACAATTAGTTGAATCAGCCCTGGAGCTCCACCACTAGTCCTAATCAGATCTGTTGCTGCTGCAGAATCCAGATGTAAAATCTCTGGATTAGTGTGCCCCACTTCAACCCGGCTCCAGCTTCAGACACCCCTCTTTCTACTATGCTGGTCCACCCAAGGCTGGCAACAGTTCATTTTTTTTTTTCTTTTACATGACAGACATATCTTTTTGCACTTGCCATAGCATGCTTCAGAGGAAATCCAGAGATGACACAGTCTCCTCTGGTCTATATGGACTTTGAATCTTCTGGCTCTGATCTATAATAAGGGCTCTGAAACAGAGAGCTGCTCCTGCTGTGAGTGTAGGCTATTTCTGCTCCTTATAATTGTTTCCTTTGCCCCATGATATATGTCATTGAGTTCACATCAGACAACAAGGAATAAATGCAGCATCCCAGGAAGAGAAGTGGAGCTGAATAACAAGAGCTTTGGATATGCAACCTTGAAGGAAAAGAAGGGGTTGGGTTACAGCTTCATACATTCTGAATGCTTGTACCAAATGAAAGAAAAAAAAACCGGTAAAAACTATGGGGAGACTATAAATTCAGGAGAATAACCTCTTTTTATATATATATATATATATATGCTCTCTACTTTTCTGCAAGTGGCCAGGATTTCAGTAGCACAAAGATGTGCTAAGCCTAGAAATGAGACCCCAGGGAGCGAGCAGCATGGGTCTGTGCTGTGGTGGTGTCATCCTTGATGTTTCAAGCTTTGAACAAGAGACTGGATAAGGATAAATGTGTTAATAAATGGCTAGAGCCTGGCAGATATAAAATAAGGGTCCTGACAGCCTGGGTGCAGCCAGACCCCATGTGAAGAGCTGTTGCTTTTGGATTCAAACATGTCAATTTATCAATTTTTTATAGAGAATTTGATCTATATGAACGAAGTCACTGAGCCTTCAAATGTCAGTGTTTGCTCTTATTCCGGAAATACAGTCCTGAATACACTTCTTTACTGCCCCCTCCCCCCTCTTCACAGGGATTCCTGATACACGAAAGAAAACTTTGGAAGTTTTCCACTATTTCATTACTTCCTATGAAGATCAGGTAAATCCAGCATGGCTATGCATCACATAGTAAAGCCAGCACTGACCTGCTTTTTTGAGTTGGCACTCTCGAGAGGACACTGAATATCTCACTCCATTATTGGAGATGGACAGAAATGTTGGTTCTAGATGTCTATCCATGGCTGGATATCCACACCCTTGGACCACTGCCGTGAAGATGACCCACCACACACGTCACATGGTGCACTCATAGAGAGCTGTGCGTGCCTTCCAGAGAGGAAAGAAAATAGAGGACTGGTCTATGTGCTCCTCAAAGCCAACACAATAGCAACCACTGGCTTTGTGGATCTCGCATGTAGTGGCCAGGTGCCCAGTGGTGCTGCAGGAGGTGTGGTGGTGAGAAATTGAAATGAAGAGCATGTGGTGGCCTCCTGGCCTAGTTCAAGAAGTTTTCTTTCTGTCTGCTGAAGGCAGTTGCTGTAAAGTGTGTCTGACTCAGCTAAAACAGCTGATGGGTGACAGCAGACCCCAGGTTGTAGCACTGAACTTGGAAACTGTTATGAAGATGAATGGTACATGTCACATCAAATCAGCACCTTAGCAGCTAGCAGTAGCTTAGCAGAAAGATTTGTTCAAACAATGAGGAGAGCCCTGTGTTCTTCAGAAGGAAGAGCATCTGTTCATGAACGCTTGACTAATTTCTTGTTATCTTATCGAAAGAGCTTATACCACTGGAAAAGCATCTTCAGCATAGCTAATGTTCAGCCAACAATTGGTTACCTGCTTTGATTTACTGAGATCATCAAGAATGACACAAGCAATGTAAGAACAGGTGCAGGTATTTCAAGAGGAGAGGCAAGTAAAATGCATTTGAAGAGGAGAGATAAGTAAAACCCCCTCCTTTAAAGCAAGGAAAACAGAAATAATAGGAGCAGAGCTGGTGGCTCTGTGGGGCCTGACCTGTAGCCATGGCCAAGGGGAGATGATTAGCTAAGTTTGTCCAGCAACTACTTGGATCAGCCTCTAATAAATGTACTGGCTCCATGGGGTCTCAGCAATGTGAAAATGGGAGTTTCTGTGTGAGGCTATGTGGGCTATGTCTGCCTCTCATGGCCTTTGCAATGCCATGGTCATATCTGTTGCTGTGTTTATCTGCTCTGTTGGCTCCCCTGCGAAGGGGCTGCTCCCCTCAGTCTTCTCCAGTGTGCAGTGTGCTGTAGCCAAGGCCTAACCTCAGCATGGGCTCTCAGCAAGTCAGTCCTTCGCCACCTCAGCAGCAAGCTGGGGGCAGAGGAGGGTCAAATTTAGGATGAATTTCACATCGCAGATTCCAGATCTGCAGTGAAAAGTTTGTAACTGCTCCCACTGGGAAAGTCAAGCTTAACTGTGGTTGGTCCCTGGGTCCAGGCCCTTTGAGTGAAATTTTCCTTCAAAGCATAAAGAGGAAGCACTCTGCTTGTGTCCCTCTCACTCATTACAGCGCCCAGTGATTTGTCTCAGCTTCTCTGTCTGTGTCACAGAGATAAAGCAATTTGCCTATCACTGCAGAGCACTTGGTGATGGCTGGATGGAAGCCACTCTGAGAGCCAGCCCTTACCTTGCTCCAGCGTAATATCTCAGCTTCTCAAAGGAGCTTAGTTGGGGGAGCTGTCCCTTTCTGCCATCCTTCATCACTTTTGCATCTGCTGGCACAACGTGGGTGCTCCCCAGGCAGGCTAGATCTCTGCTGCTCTGGCTGCAGGAGAGCTGGAAAAATAAAATATGCCTGGGGTGTGAGTGGAGGAGGGAAGGGACAAGTAGGGAACCAATGCCTGTTATTTCCACATCTCAGGTCTTTCATTATCATTACAGTTGTAAATGACAGTATCAAATTTACCAAGAGATAGAAGTAAGGAGAAAGCAGAGGGGAGAGGCTGGAAGAAGAAAGCAAAAAGAGATAGAGTAAGAAGTAAGAGAATTATGGGCACAGTTAAAGGAAGGCAGCACAAGGAGGAACAGTGCCAGACTTTGGAAGCAACAGAGGGATAAGGGAAGGATAGAGAGAAACAGAATCTGGCAGGGCAACAGGGGAGACAAGAGAACACTCCTCAGTGAATTAGCTGGAAAAGGCAGAAGCTGGCTGCTTCCGTGGTGTTCAGAACTACAGATGGATTATCGATCAAGGGAACCTAACGTATTTCATCCAGTAATATTTCATGGCTGGGAAAGGCAGCTGATGTTTGCAAGGAGAGGGAGCAGGGGCTGTTGGCAGCCTGCCTTCTGGCTTCAGGATACAGTGGCATTCCTAGGGTTAAATTTGGGTTTATATATGCAGATAGAGAAAGAACTGGTAATTAGGAGTCATCCAGCCTGATTGGACAGCTTTTAGAAATAAAAATAAAGGAATTAACAGATTCAGAGAAACACAAACAGAGAAACAAAGGATAGAGAAAAATTGTTTGCCTAACATGTAGCAGACCAGAGCTTCTCAGTGGTTAAGCAACGACCTAAAGATGCAGCCTGTGAATAATGCACTGATATTTATTTAATGAAGAAATATTTTCTATTTATATGAGCATCATGAAAACACATATGAAATCACAGCATCTACAAACAGAAGCAGAGAATCTAAGATGCCTGCACTGAAACAAAAGTGACCAAAGGACAAACCCAGGGCACATTTATTCACATCTGAGTGCTAAAAAATACTATGATATCTGGGATTCACCTCCCTGATTGAGGTGATTCATTAGCTTATTGGCCAAATTTCTCTAATCCTTTGACCTGAACCCAGCCCTCGTCCTGGAGAAGCACCCATCTCTCTTGCTGTGGTGTGGTCTGGACAGAGTTCACCTGGCCAGCTTCTTCCAGTTCATTTCTCCCTCCTCCAGCCTCCAAGATATTTTTGCCTTTCAGCAACCCATGGGTTTTTATCTCAGAGCTAAAGTCAGGGCTGCCAGCACTGGCTCTCCCTGCTGGCTGCCTGCTGCTGTCAGAAGGGACAGCCTGTCCAGGCAGTTAACTGCAAACTCTTGGGCAACTTCTTGGGGTGTTCTCCCTACGGCTGGTGAGTGTGGGTTTTGAAGCCCAGAGCATCATCAATGCCAGCAGTAAGTCACAGGCAGCCCGTGTGGCTTTGCCCAAGTGTGCAATGAAGCACAAGTTGTGATGGGGATGAAGGATCTCATTGGCTGAAGCACAGTACCAGGGCTGGTTTTCCACAAGAACGTGGTGGCCTCTGAATGACTTATCTTGGGTGTCCTCCTGCTGTGCAAGCAGAGGCCAAAGAGCCACAAAGAAGAAGGAGTTGCACATGGCTGCTCAGTATGCTGTCCGAAGCCAGGCAGCATGCTGGAGGAAAGTTGGCAGCAGCCTCTAAAAGAGCGGCTACCATGTTTGCCTGTCACTCTTATCCTCCTCTCACACAGGCATTGAAGTCCGTTGGCAGTCTGTAAGCTGGATCCAGTCTCTGGGGTGCTTCCAGCCTGCAGGGGTCTTCAGAAGATGAGCATCAGCACAGCTCCCCAGGCAGATGCTGTGATATCCCAGTGTCAGGGGTGCAACTGAGGTCCTTGGGAGGGACACCTCTCTCCACATCTGGTAAAGAGCTGGGGTATTTCACTCACATGTGTAGAGTGTTCTTTGCATCCCCAGCCTCTAAAAGTAGTGAAGGTGGATGATCACCACCAGACCCCCACATCAGCAGGACTTCTCCCCCTGCGCAGAAGAGGCAGCACCTGCTCCCTACTAATGGCTGCACTCTTCCAAGGCTTTTCTGGGAGAGGTTTCTGTGGATGGCAGATGGACATGAAACAGGCTAGAATGGCAAAGATGAGCCCTGCAGGATCAAAGGGACCAGACTGTCCTGTGACCACAGCATGGCTGTGGGCTGAGCTGCTGGGGATGGCAGCCAAGGGAAGCATCCAAAGCTGAGAGCAAGCCTGTGTCTGGGTGGATGAAGATGAAGGAAGAAGAGAGGGTGAAGCAAGGGCATTAGCTGGGCACTTTGTAGCAGCTGTAACTCCATGTTGCCTCCTTCACCTGCCCTCCTCTGCCTCAGCACTGGAACCCTTGGAAAAGGCAAGGAGCTACAGGAACAAAACCATGGGGAGCTGGACAGATCCCCACCAGCTTCATAGGTAGGTCATGTTCCCCGTGCGCTCCAGCACCAAGTTGTCCCATTCTCAGACCCGGCCAATTTAAGATCAGTTTAAGGTGGCATTCCTTAGCCACTCAAATAAAGCACTTTTCCTGACTGGCCTTTTGTGCTGGCTTTTTATACAACTCTTAATGAATGTCAGGATTTGCCCCTTGTAGAGCTAGGATTAGACAGAATTTTAATGAAGATTAAGAGTAATACCTTTAATTGAAAGATAGCCTCCGTCTGAGGTGAAATCTTGGCTCTGCAGGAGTCAGTGAGAAGCTTGCCAATATCTCACTTGAGCCAGAATTGTACCCATTAGAGTTCAGGGCAATTTCAGGACTCTAGCTATTCCACAGGTTTAAAGAGAAAATGCCACAATTTGTTGTAATAACCCACCTCCCTTTAATGAGAAAATTAAAGGAAGTCGTTGCGGAACAGGAGGGAAAAACGGGACCGCAAGGAGTATGCTAAAAAGTTACCATATCGGTGGGGTGACATCCTTCCTGTGATGCGCCTCATCCTGCAGCCTACGCTTGGAGCCAGAGTGAGCATCTTCATGCAGTCTTCATCCCTTGCCCTGCACACCCAGCTCATGTTCATGTTGTGCCATTCTGTTGTGCCTGGCTTTTCTAGGATCTGCTCCACTGCATGGATAATCCTAGCTCTAATCAGGTGCTGGTCAAAGTCATGTTTAGACAGCCCCTGCACTGCAGCCCCAAACCATGCTCCTTTATCTTTGCCTCCTTCAGCCTGTGCCCAATGGCACCTGTTTCTGTCACCGTGATGTGACACCAACAGCTTCCTCTCTGTTGGTTTATTCTTGAATCATATTTAAGCTTCTCATCCTCACTTCCCTAACTCTATCATTCCTCTCTTCTCCATTTAGCTTCTTATCACTCTTTAGGATCTCCCAACCACTCTAGCTCTGAGCTCTCTCAAAGACACTTTCTGCTGAGGCTGGCTTTGGGTGGTTATGTACAACATCCCAGATACACCCTCCACATTTCATGTCCACACAATACCTGCTGCCAGCATACTGCCTCTTGCTGACATCTCTGGGTGTTAGAAAATGGTAATTTTCTGAAGTCCACATTGCAGCCAGGTGAGAAACAAGAATAATACCAGTGGTGCAGTGTTTTGCAGGCCCAGCCCTTCTTACTCTATAGCAGCACTGGTGGGGACAGAGGTTTGACAAGACTTGGCAGTCAGTTCCTGTGTGGATGGAGAACAGGACTTTAGGACATCCACAATAAACACTGGTGAAGGCTTTAGGGACTAGTGAGCCCAGGTCAGTCAATCCAGTGCTTTACAGGCAGCAGAAAAGAAGATGATATGATAATAGAGTTCCAGCCAGTATGCCAGCATGCTGCTTCTTCCAGAACAATCTGCAAGGCACAATGGAGAAGCCCTG
Organism: Campylorhamphus procurvoides; assembly: GCA_013396655.1. Lineage (NCBI taxonomy): Eukaryota > Metazoa > Chordata > Aves > Passeriformes > Dendrocolaptidae > Campylorhamphus > Campylorhamphus procurvoides. The sequence continues at coordinate 335,884 of WBMV01001660.1, read as the reverse complement.
TGGAGAGGGAATTACAATAATTGAACCAAATGGCCATGTGGGTGTTTACTGCTCTCTCATGGTCATCAGGGGGTGCGGTAAATCAGGGTAAAGTCTGTGCAAATTGCACTATTGGGTGAAAACAAATAGAATGCTCTTTGGTACTCCACTATTCCTGTTTCCATAGCCAGCACAGATGCTGCAGGACCCTGATGCTTTGAAAGCATGTTGGTGTGGCCTGCAGTGCAAGGCAGTGATATCTGGCTGTGAAGAGCCCAGTCAGAGCAACTTGGCGAAGTTGGCACATTGGTCTGGAGCAGAAGCTTGTTTTTAAAAACATGGGAACACTGGACAGCTGAGGGGTGCTGCAGTAGGGAGTGATGTCCAGCCACATGTCCTGGACATGCTGCTATGAGATGACCCTGGCTGGGACACCTGAATCCAGAAGCTACATGGTCATTTTGGTGTTCAGGTTGTCTCTGCTCAGGCCCAGAGCACACAGGACTGCACATTCTGGTCTCTCCTGGCTGAAGCAGGGAGCTGGAGGAAAAGGGCAGGCAGGCAGGCCCTTCAGGGCAGCAATGATGCTGTTTGTACTGATGGGTTTGACATGCTGTATTAGAAACGCATCTATGGCTTTCAGAGAGCCAGAGAGGCTTGTAAAACATTTTTATTTTCTATTCTCACCTTTTAAAAATGTGTTTATGAGATTGTATCTGTAAGTGTCTCACAGATAGCAATATCTTAAGTCAACTGATTACAGCACAGTCCCTCCAAACTACAACCATTTATGTCTCAGCCTGGCAAACTCAACACTTGAAATACTTCCATCTTTATAAATGATCTCTAGTCTGCAGTTGAGGCAGTTATTGATACAGCTAAATCTCTAACCCTGAGAGAGGACTCAAATAAAAAAGAAGAAGCTGCACAGACTTCATGCACAGTTGGCTGTCACAGCCAAGCATCTACAAGAAAATAAGAATATTGGCCATTTCTCCTTAGATTCAATTTCCCTACCACAGCCTGTCTTCTTGTGAATGCACCTTGGAGCTAACTTGAGTCAGTGTGGTACCAAAATGGTTGCTGTCCTTGTTACATGTCCAATTCATGGGATATCCTGGGGTTAGAGAGGTAAAGCTGAACGGCCAATTTATATGGCTGCTGCTTCCCTCTGAACCCCACTGTTACAGTATTTTTGTCACTATCTCCAGGCAATCTCACCTCCCAAGGTTTGTAAGACTCTTCTTCCTCTTAATCTAGTTCCTATAAGGTATTTCAGCAGCTGACATGAGTGATTATTGGCCTGCTATGGATTTCAGATGGTGCATAGTGCCAACCATGATATTGCTTGCTCTTTGTCAGGGAGAGCACTGTCCTTGTCCTGCTGCAGTGATTGAGAAGGAACTCCAAATATAATCATGTATGTTTGTAGTTCATCACTTTCCATACAGATATTACCCTTTGAGATAAATTTTCTCTTGTTTCCTTCAGCCATAAGCGGTATATTTTATAAAGTTTGATAATAACCTGTTTGGCTGGTCTGTATTATTCAGATAGGAGGGAGGTAAAGTGGGTTTAACTTCAGATTGTATTTTTTCTCTTCCTGCAGTTTGATACACTAATTCCAGCATGTCCCTCAGCTAGTCTGCTCACACTGGTTCAAGATTGTCATTATTCTGGAGGACAATTTGGTTATGAAAAGTGGTTTTAAACTGATGGCATGAGATTTAGCAAGGCCCAGAGCGTGGAGGAGCCATTGCCCTGAGAACACGAGACTCCAGAGATGTCCGTAGGAAGTCCCTCTTGCTATAGCACATCTGCCACTGCTCTGCACCAGGGTTTCTCACCCATCTCTCCAGAGCCTTATCCCAGGGCAGGTCTGAGCAGGAGGAGTGTTTCCCAGCTATACAGAGGTTTTTGCATGATCTCTTGTGATATCCAGCCTGTGCGCTTCTTCAGGTTCCATAAGTCACTTTAGGACTGCTCAGTGTACTCCCCGATGGGGGACTCCATCCCTGAATGGGTGCAGTAACTCTACCAGCATGCAAACAAGGCAACTGTGGCCAACAAGTGACATCAGTTGTGTTTCAAAGCCCACAGCAGTCCTCTGGGAAGTGGCAGCATAGCTGTAGCGTAGGAGCATGAAACCATTCCCCTGGCAGCTCAGTGCATCCTTGGCTCCTCTCCCAGAGCTGTGCCTCTTCCATTTTTTCCTAAGACAGGTTGCTCCTGTGGATCTCCTCACCTTCACCTCCCATTTCCTGGCAATTTCCTCCTGCCACTCATCAATTTTCTATATCATTTGAGCATTTCATCATTGGAACAGAGGCAATGGTCCAATAAAATTGCCTTGGGTGTGCTCACTGCCCTCCAGTCCCACTCCAACAGACTGAAAGCAGCCCCCAAAACAGCCTGACTGAGCTCACAGGGCAGCAGCAAGGCCTAAATGCTGAAGAAGGCTGGCATGACCAAAGGATGTAACATCATCTTAGAGCCTTGTCACCTCACCTGGACAAATGTAATGGACTGAGCCCACAAAAGCTGCAGCTTCTGCCCTCAAAAAATTGAGGTTGTCCTTAATTAGTTGCCACTAATTCATTCCCTCACTCTCCTGCATTTCTCACTCCCGACTCATCCATGTTTGTCTTGCATCTCTTGCCCATCATGACCCCTCCACCTCTGACACCCCAAACTCCTCCAGCCCCCTGTTTCTCATGATCAAGGGTCCATGCTTGCTCTGGTCCCTGGCACGCACAGGCAAACCAAGAGGTTTGGTGGGACATGAGCTGGTACAGGTGATGCTGACTGAGTGGCTTCAGCTGCAGGAGCTGATGTCCATGGCTTACTAGCCGGGATTTACACATTTTATTGGGAGGATGCTAAGGGAGCCATAGGGTTACTGAAAAGGAATCCAAAGTCTTTCTGTGAAGAGACAAAAACGGAAATTTTGACCTTGTCAGAAGATCAGAAATGGGCTGTAGAGCCTGGTTTGACATTAACAAGCTGAGAGCAGAAGAAGGGCTTCTCTGGAGGTGCCTGCCCTCAATTTATCCATTTTCTCCCTGTTAAAATCATGGCATTCCCTGGGGATGGCAGCTTCAAAGCCCATCTCATTTGTCATCTGAATGAAGTGTTTGATCTGAGAATTATTATTAGTATTTATTATTTAATATTTAATATTTTAAGGCTGATAATGCCTTTGACACTCAGAGCTTGTGAGCAAGACAAGTCCATGTCCTAAGACTTTAGAACCACAGTTCCAGCTTCCAGTTAGTCACAGGACATCAGAATGCCGTTCTTAATGAAAAACGATGTGACGCATATGGGGTATGAGTCATTATAATGTTAACTACAGTTACTTCAAGCCCAGACATCGCCAGAATTGCTTTCCTCCCTGAAGATGATTCATGTGCCTCATGTGTGACAGTTCAGCCATTTTTTTGCTTATTCGAGTGAATTTCAATACTTGTTAAGGGTTTGGGGGGCAAAGCCCTTCTGTTCCTGTTTGCTGAGTTGAATTTCCTTAATATGTTCGCCATTAGTTTTCCAGAGGTTTGGTACCAGAAAGGAGCAAAATAGAAGCCATGAGATCTGCAGGTCCATGTGCAGGGGGTTTGCATTGGAAGGCTGCCCTGGTGCAAGGTCCACTCCCCACTCCAGCCATGAAGTGGAGAGTGCCCCATGCGCTCAGCTGCCCCCACAAGTCAAGCACAAGCTCTCAGAGGAGGGCAGAGGGATGCTGAAGGGTCTGCAGAAGACTGCAGGATCCCAAAGACAGAAATACAGCCCACCACTGGCCCTTCTCTGACCCAGCAAAGGACTGTGCAAAAATGGGGAAGGTCTCCACGGTGCTCATACAACTGCACCCTGATGTGTTCTTCCTAATCCTGCTACCTGTCTTTCACCCTGGGCCTCAGCAGCCTTCACTTCCAGATACTTTGTCTCCTGCAAATAGCTGACTCAGGAGGTCCCTAGGGCTCAGTCTACCAGCCTCTAAAGAGGGTTTATTCAGAAATTAGTGGGCAACCCACTATCAAGTAGGCAATGGCTACCTCAGGTAGTAGCGATCCTTATTGGGCTTGGACTTAAACCCTCTGCAGCCACATCACAGCAGTGGCTGCGGCTGTCCGTGTCCCCATATGCAAGGCTGGGACACATCCTCACTCAATGGGGCTTCTTTTTGGGTAGACCTCTGAAAAATGAGAGGGAACAGAAAAAAAATAAGTACATGAACCTTTAATGAAGTGAAGCACCACAGTTCAGCCCTTGTGGGAGAACAGGATTGAACCCTGTTGGCTCAAAGCCAGCTACGGAACATAAGGAGTTCTCTCTCTGTCATCTTGTCTCAGAACGTGGCTCAATCCTGCTATTTGCTTCATGCCCTCCAAGGCCCTAGGGACTAGTGGCTGCAGTCTGTACCAGCTGCAGAACCAGCCCTGGTAGCAGGAAGGCTGAATCATGTCCATCAGCCATTGACCTCACTTCTCTCCTGATCAGAGCTGGGCAAGGTTTGCCAGTCCAGTACATGTCACAGACTTCTATTCTTAGGAAGAGTTATGTCAAAGTGAAGTCTTCAGTTTATCACCCAAATTTGACATAACAGGATGCAGAAGTGCCCAGACAGGTCTCAAACACTCTGCCCTGTCCCAAACACATCTACATTTTTACAGCTCTCACTGAGCTTTTTCTTTTTCTTTTTTTTTGGTACAGCTACATGGGAGTACAAATTTGGAGGTGTGTGGGTTTTCCCTCTTGATTTTCTTTGTAACTCAGAGTTTTACCTTCAACAGTTGCAGAATCACAGCGCATCAGGCTGACAGGACCATTCTGAGGTCATACATGTATCCACAGGTAGTCCCACCAGCTCAGCATTTTTAAGAGACTGTTATCTTTCATGGACAGATTTACCACAAAGCTCTGGCTGCAGGCAAAAACAGCAAAAGCATATGGAGCAGCTATTCTGGGTTTAGAGCTTTGCATTTCCAGAGCAATGCAAAGCAGCTAGACAGCACAGAGGGTTCCCTTTCATATTCCACTCGTCCTCCAGATGTCCGCCGTTTCCCTGAACATACCCCCTACATGACGTATGTGCACCCATACAAAGCACCTCCTTCTCCTTCCTCACCCCACTTCACATCCTTGAACATCCCACTCCCCTGCACTCCCAGCCTACACCTCAGCTGGCTCTGGTCCAGGAGCATCAGCTCTGTTACTGACATTTGGAATTCATGGAGGTCCCTTGCCCTCATAAGGACTTACCCTTTTCCATAATGACCTCTATGTGCTGTCATCCCAAGCAACTGTCCAGGAGGATGGGAGTTTCTTACACAGCAAGGAGCTAGAGTTGTTGCGTCATACTTTAGGCATCCAACAACACTTCGTAGTTGAAGCAAGGAAAAGGTTACACTGAATGTCTATTCACAGCCTGTCAATTGGGAGCTTAATTACTGCAGAATTCAGGTGCTCAGAACGGTTTTCCAAATGCACCTCCTTCCCCCATCCATCATGTGCCAAAGGAAAGTGCCCAGCACCTGAATACTGCTCCAGCACCACTGACAATGGGCAGGAAGTCCCCTCTTTAACATGACCACTTGAGGCCCTGTTGGGGGTATAGATGATAGGGAGCAAGGGAGGCATAGGAAGGGATTCCCTGTGGATTTTGCTGCACTGGAGAGTTTCAGTCTTCAGCCTCCTCACAAGCTGATGTTTACTAAGAAGGAGGAAAATTACACTAATGCCAGAAGGATGCTATTCAAATATATTGCAGACACAGGCTTCTCAGAAGCTTTAACTACACAGGAAGTTAGAATCATCTGTGTTATCAGGTGCTAATCATATCAAATCAGACAAAATCTGAACCTGGGTGCTATATTTTTTAAGGGACCTGCAAATTACACCTTGCTTACTGCTGCCTCCTAAATGGCCAGATTTCCTAACACTTTAAAACTTCATTCTGTCTTCCAGGGCTTAGTGCTTCACTTTTATACGAGACTTTTTTTTTTTAAACACTATTTTTCACAATAAATGATCTGAATCTCTCTTCTAATGATAAACCTCGACTTATCCATAACAGCTGAGTCATTACCAACACAGTACTGTAATATTTTTATTATTTTCTGTATCCCTCTATGAAAGCAATCTGGCAGCATGTTGGCTTTTTTTCCCTCACCACTGTACATTAACCAGATGGTTTTTGCTCTATTGTCCACAGATACACCCACATAGTCTTTTTGCCTTCATGCTTCCAGTTAATTTAGAAATCACTAGTGATTATGAAGCATTGAAGTCATTCCTTCCAATATGTTTTACCCTCTCCTTGTCCGTGCTTAATTTCTTCTCCCATCATGCTGCCCAATTAATTAGCTTTGGCTGATCCCTCTGAAGCTTCCCTCTTGTCTCTAGATTTCACTAATCTGATCATTTTTAATAGCTACAAATATAACTTTAATCTGTTCTGTGCTCCCCCCAGTCATCGTAAATAGGCACTTCAAATCCCCACACTTACCTTGCAAGTGCCTCTGACAAGCAGGTCCTGCCTGATGTCCCCTGGTCCCACTGATGCAGCTGCCTGAGCAGCAATGGCCAGTCATCTCAAGTGACGTTTGTTTCCCTTTCGTTGTGTCTCCACTCTGTTTTCATTTCTTTGAGGATGCTCTGCAGCTGAGCCCTCACCTATGCAGAGGTTTTCCAGTTATTGGGCGTTTTAGTAGCGTCTGTCCCTTTATGGCATGAAATCTTTCATCTCTCCACTTGATTGTTTGGCTGGAGTTCAGGCTTTTAGTCTTGAGTGATGTGGGGGTTTTTTGGTTGTCAATAAAGTAACGTTACCAAATTTGTCATGGCATATTTATCTGTTGCTATGTCTGTAGTTAAATGAAGCATGTGAAGCTCGGGACGTATTGGCAGGCAGATTTTAATGTTTGAGAGAACATAATCAAAAACAAAACCCCACTTCCCCATGCCAGGCAGTCCTCAAATACAAGTATAGCCTTTTCCTCCTGTATTTTATGTCTCTGGCAACACTTTTTCTAATTATTTTTTGAAGAGGGGCATCATTTGGCTGGTATTACAAGTCCAATGGGATAGCACATCAGCTAATATTTAATGTAATGAGATCTCATTTCCTTCTGCTGGATGGGTCCTCACCAGAGTCTCCCTTGCAGCTGAGAGCAAAGGGCCATTTTGATATCCAATTTCATTCATCCCAGTGGATGCATAAATACAACAAGAAGTTTCAGTGGAGTAGGATGCTCTGTGCATTTTGTTATACTCCCTTCAGAGTCTGTCCCTTTTCCTTTTCTGGGCAGGAAAGTTTCCAACTGGCAGCTTATCCTCAGTGCCCCGAGGTGTTTTATCTCTGACTGACTCTTCTAGGTCACACAGCCTTTTGCCTCATGTCACCTCCCAGGGACGCTGCCCATCTCTAATCTGGACTACATGGCTGTGGTTATAAAAGCAAAGCCCCAAACCATATCTCTTAGGCTGTTTTCTGCCATACCTCCATAAGCACTAGGAGGTACATATCTATGCATGCATGCATCTCTCTCAGAGCTGCCCGAGGTTGGAGAGACTTTGATTTGAGTTGCTAATGTTGCCTTATTATTGTTAAAGCAGGAGAAACAGTGCTGCAGTTCTGCTGCTAAACAGCGTATCTGTAAAAGTTGTGAAGGTTAATCCCCTGCCCTGATAGGCAATCTCAGTGCCTGCACATTAATCCAGAGATATGTGTGGCTCTGGTGAAGAATGGAACAGCTGCCCCATGCTGACAGAAGGAGCTGGCCAGGACTGTGCAGTCGCAGTTGTGGTGGAAGTGACCACAGCTGCTTTTCACCAGTGCTGTCTCTGTGAGCTATCCTCCCTGATCACCTGCTTGCCTTCTGCTTGGCACCTTCCATGGGCTAAAGCCAAGGCAGATCTCTGGGCCTTGGCAATCCATGGATGAAGATACTTCATCCAGCAACGGAGTTTTTCTTTCAGGCTCCCCCATGACATGGAGAGAAATTATTTTGAGTCCATGTCTTGCTTCCCTTAACCTCCACAGCCCCTCCAGCCTTGCCAAGAGGCTGTCCATGTGGAATGAGGCCTCTTTGCCTTTAATTACCACATGCTGGCTGGACAGGGCTTTGTGGGATCTCAAAAGTAAGGCAAACAACAGGATGGGGAAGCAGGCAGCCAGCAGTGACCACATTCCCATGAGCTCCCAGGGATGTGAGCAGGACCCTTATGGGGACTTTCACTCAGGGAAGGCAGTTGCCACCAAACCTCTTTTTTCCTATTCATGTAACAGCAACTCCCACTGCCTCCCTGCTTCTTCACAGGGCTGCAACTCACCCCACACCCACACAGCATCCTGGGTTGTGCATAGCCAGGGCTTTGCTTTACACCTGCTGAGACTTAGGCTAAGTTGGAGTCATCAGAGCTGGAGAAACCACTACTAGTCATGTGCTCTGTCCCTCTGTCCCAAGTCACATATTAAGGCCACTTCCAAAGTATACCTCTAATATGGACTGACAGACCTCGGATGGGTAGAGATGTCAAACCTCCTTTGCTGCATTCCAAGCCGTTTCCTGTCTGTCCCACTCCCTAGGAACATGGGGGCAGACTACGCCCTTCTTAGACTCCCCTCAAGCTCTGTGGGCTCTGTCTGGCCAACAAGGACATGTTTTCCCTGAGGATCGCTCTGTTCATAGCAGCAGCTCTGTGCTCTGATTGACATCCTGGAAGACAGCTTCCCTGTCGAGGCCCCCAGCCTGGGTCTGCCATTCTGGGCTCAAATCTTTCCCACACCTGCTGGGGGATGTGAGACACACAGATTGCCCTCAGGGAGGGAAAGTTGTCACTGTTTCTTTGGGGAATGCAGGCACTTCGGTCCTGTTGTTAGCCCAGGTTACCCAGTCCCTTTAGCCTTGCAAAAGGATCTCACTGCTACTACTGGAAAGATGTGCAGCTATCTGAGAACTGAGGCAGAGGGAAGGCTGTCCCCTCCTTCTCTAGCCAGAGCCCCAGACCTTCTAGAAATGGGACCTTGAGACCCAACTGCCTTGGTATATAGCCCATCAGCTGTCAGTTCAGCACCTGGAAGAAGCTGGGAGGTGTTAGAGACAAGCCTGGACCTTCAGAAAGGCACATTGTGCTGAGAAGCCATAGTGTGGCCCCAAGGGATCCCGGGTGTGGGCTGCAAAGGGTGACCGCTGGGTAGTATGGATGGTGGACACAGGCTCTCGGTCGAGTGGTCACGGTCGGCTCCTGGCAAAGCAGCACTGGGGGTGGGTGAGGGTAGGCAGCTTTCTGTCCGCCCTTGAGCAGGTCGCCCTGGCTGGACCAGCTTCAGCCGCGTGTTTGTGTGCGAACACTCGTCCCGGTGCTGGGTGCTCCTGAGGTGCGGGGAGCCGCTGAAGTGGGACACCTGGGGAGTTCGGAAATAGCAGGGCATTAGTGCAGGGCTCAGGAAGCTGTCGGATCGTGAGGGAGAAGTACGGGTTCCCCAGGACATTACCTGGGCTGGGTGAGGGGAGTGGGCACGGGAAGAATGGGCTGTTGGTGCTGGGGTGTTGACTCTTGCTATGCTGGTGCAAATCCAGATTAACTCCACTAACCGCAGTGATGCCCAAATGTGTATGAGCAAAATCAGCCTTCAACTCTCGTCCTTACGGAGGAGGGCAGAAAAATATCTATCTGAGCCAGTAAACGAGCTGGCTGTCCCAGGGTGCAGCCCCCGGGTCGGGCTGCCCGACTCCTCAGCACCGGCTCGGGCAGAGAGGAATCTCCTCTATCCTTTTCCTTTCAACTCTGCTGGCTGGCAGTGGGTCTTTCCCTTGCTGGGGGAGTGGGAAGGGCTGTGCCCTGGGAAAGGCGGCGAGCAGAAGAGGACGGGCAGAGTTTCTGCCGTGCCACCTGAAGCAGCGGGAGAAGCAGTCACGTCGGGAGCAGCGGCACGGCTGCCGGCAGCGAGCCCTCGAGCCGCTGAGCGCACCGGGGCCGAGCGCGGGACGGCGGGCGCGGAGGTGAGGCGCGGTGCGGGAGCGGAGGTGAGGGGCGGTGCGGGAGCGGCGGTGCGGGAGCGGAGGTGAGGCGTGGAGGGGAGGTGCGGGGCTGGCGCGGTACGGGAGCAGCGGTGGGGCGCGGGGCTGGCG